>JACJUY010006737.1:21759-32438 GCA_014220935.1 Platorchestia sp. MABIK
GAGCGGACTGAATGAGAAGCACCTCTTTACTTAGTCACAGCCCGAAGCTTAATGCCCTCTCCCGCTCCTCAAAGAGGTAGCGAGCTGTCACGCATGACTCTGCACGATATTTGAAATATGATCTGATTAATTTCCACAAATAAGCGGTTACGTGTGACTCGAGCGTATTGAATTATATTCGAAAAGGGAAACATTAATTCTCGATAACTGTAGATGCAATGGAATTGACATAAAGCTGTTAAATAACGACATAAAACATAAATATAATTATACCAGAACCCTTCTTGGTGTCGACGTTAGGCAACTCCTTCGGTCAGTTGACGCATTCTCCTTCTTCTCGTTCTTGAAGTCGGTGTGAAGTCGGTGAGAAGGTAGAAGCAGGAAGTGATAATGACCAGCGCGCTTACGACACTCCTCACGGCTGATTTGAACACATCATATATATGGAGCGTCCTCCATTAAATGACAGTTTCTCATACGTCGTGGTTAAAAACCATGACAAAAGTGATAATTCGACATAGTAGTTTAACGAGGTTCACTTTGTAAGCCCTACTTCTCATTTCGACTACATATGCTGGCTTAATAGCGAGATTCAGAGAGTTGTAGGATTTGAACGTTTTGTATACTGTAAAGATTTAAGAGACATGCGTTTAAAATTTCGTGCTGAGCAAAAGAAGTGACGCGAACGTGTGCAGGCTTGTCGCCCAGCCTGCAGGAACTACTGAGGGGCCTGCTGGAGCCGCAGCCCAAGAAGCGCCTCACGGCAGCTCAGGCGTTGCTGCTGCCGCGCCTCAAGTTCCTCCGCAGGAAGCAGAGGCTCATCAGCCTTCTCAAGTCGGGCGTGAGTGTCACATGACTGTAGTGCGTTTGTCGTCATTCAATTTTTTTTGTCATAGTAGATGATCCACTATGGAAGTTAGGTGAACTTACCTGAGTATCACATTTGTATGATATTGAGAG
This sequence comes from Platorchestia sp. MABIK, assembly GCA_014220935.1. Lineage (NCBI taxonomy): Eukaryota > Metazoa > Arthropoda > Malacostraca > Amphipoda > Talitridae > Platorchestia > Platorchestia sp. MABIK. The sequence continues at coordinate 22,720 of JACJUY010006737.1, forward strand.
ATGAAACACTGCTTGAAGACAGCACGTCCTAAACGTACGCAAACAACAAGAATGAATTGTACTATATAATGAAGTAGAAAGAACTGTAAGAGAACAAACCGTCCGGCAACAACGCATCCGAAGCAATCGCCTTCCAACCTCCACTTTACGCGTTCTATAGAGATAGAACGCTGGTTCCCGATCATTGTCGCTCTTCCTAACCGCATGCAAAGTATTTACCGCCACCTTCGTCAACAAATGCCACAGCATGATCATGGGAATTAAAATCCCCCGTTAGAGATCTTGCCATTCGCAGGGCGTGCTTCTTCAGTCTTAAAATCGACTTCTAATTCTTGAATTTCTTTCCCTCAGGGGTAAGAGCTATCATACCTATGGGAATTAGCGCTCCCAGGAAGAAAGTGTGTGGTCCCGAGCTGAGAGTTAAGCCTTCTTTTTGTTGAAGAAAAATATTGTTTTGGTTTTGTTTAAGGACCCTCTTTTTCTGATTCATTGCTGTCCTATTTTCCTGCATCTCTAACCTTCTTCAACTAATATCATCTTACAGAACCCTTCCTCCTTAACTACTGTTTCTATGTGTAAAGGATCGTGTGTAGGATCTCACCTTATGCGTAGATTCCGCGTTCCCTACACTCCATACTAAATGGTGCTTTCATCCTTCATCTCTTTGAAACGCATGTGTTACGGTTAGAACGCCTCAACTAACTTATCTATTTTTGTCGAGTTTAATAGTCTCACAGAATTTTTTGGCGTATGTATGCTAATTAAACGTATTTCTGAAGTTAAACCTTGTAACTTCGTTTTTTTCATGGTAATTACTGTGTAGTTGCTTGACCACCAGTGGCTGCTGGCTACTGGACTTACAATTGTCAGCTGTTGATGAATTATCCAAGGATTGGTTTCATTCTACAAATTTCATGTTTCTCAATAGAGGATTATCTAAATATTCTGTATACAGGCGAGAGTAGCGCAGTCCATCTGGCGCACGGTGCTGGGCTGCATCTTCTGGCTGCTGTCACCCGTCGTCAGGAGGGTCCGGGTGCCCGCTCGAATGTTCAACAAACTCATCAGTGATGCTCGCGAGAGTGGCTCTTCAGGCCAGCCTGCCACGCCTCCCAACCGCATCAACGATCTGTGCAATAATAGTTTTCTCGTCCACTGCCCTCCAAGTAAGCCATCCCTTTTTTAGTCTTGTGCTTTATTAGTGTTCTCGAGTAATTAGGTAGAGCACTGTCGTGACCTAGTACACGAAAGTGACTGGAGCCCCTAGAGGGATACTGTTAGGTTACATCACTTACAAATAGGATTTCTATCTTTTGCGCCGACTTTGCTTCTTGAAGTTTTTTTTCTGCTTTCGTTGCTTTCGTTGCTTTCTCTTGTCTTTAATTCTTCTTCTCTCCTTACTTGTCATTGCTGTGCGTAAGGTACCCTGTGTGGGAGCACACCTTGTACGTAGATTCCCCGTTTCCTTAGCTCCATATCAAATGGGGCCATCATGCTTCCTCTCTTTGGAACACTTTCGTTGTGCATAGGGACTCTTAAACTAAGTGATGATCTAATCTCTCTGATTTTAAACTCAAGAACTCTCCGATCCTATGCATTAATTTTTGTGTATCACATCGTTTTCTTAAGGGGCTTATCTTCTTTCATACTGGAGCTGTGAGTACCCCTCGAGGGGATACAATTATTGTATCTATGGAAATTAGCGCTCCCAGGGGGACAATGTGAGGGCCCGAGCTGAGAGTTTGGTAGGCTTTCTTTTTTGTTGAAATAAATTTTTTTTGTTATGTTAAGGACCACCTTTTTTCGGTTCACTGCTGTCCTGTTTTTCGGCACTTCTACTCTCTTCTTCAACTTTGATCTTGTATCATAATTTTCTTCCACAACTTTCTGTTTCTATGCCCTTTCTGCGTAGATTCCGCGTAGATTCCGCGTTTCCTTAACTCCATACTAAATGGTGCTTTCCTCTTTCCTTTCTTTGGATCGCATTTGTTGCTGCGGGTAGGGAGGCTAAAACTAACTATTAATCTAATCTAACCTGATGCTGTGAGTTTAAATTTTACCTAGTCAAGTCTTATTTTTGCGACTGTTTGCTCATCACATTGAGGCAGATCAAATTTAGCAATTGATTAACCGTTTCGTTTTTTGTTTTTCTGACAGTATGTTGTTAATTATTCTTCGGATGAGCTGGAAAGTTTTCTTGTAGCATACTTAGATTTACGCCAAGTCCTTACTACATGCGAGCTATTGCGGGTTATTAAAAAGAAAGTTAATTTAACCTGTTGTTAGAATCCACAACGTGGATTTTTCTAGCTTTAAATTGACGGGGAGGTCCATGAATGATTTATGATTTGATTGTATTTTATGTCGGTGCAAAAATTTCAACTTCACAATTTGTTTTTGTTATGAGCTCAAGTTTAAACTCTCGCTGAACCTGGCAATGGCGCGTCTAATTTTTAATTTTTCTCCTACGGTTTTGTTAACAAGCTTCTGTGACTTAATCTTGATGCAGAACTTCTATTTAGCCATTTTTTGAGCCAATATTATTGTCAATATGGGCTTCTATGTTAATATTTTCGAAATGCTTACTTCTTTAACTCAAAAATTGATGACCATGAGTTGAGTACTATGGATACCGTTCTGTTGGAAGGTTATTCATAATATTCGTACTGTCGTATTTTCTTTAATCATTTGCTACAGAACTTCATAAAACCTTGTATACTTCCAATGCATCAATTTGGCTAGAAGTTTTATCAAGGGAACTTGCCTCCCACTTCTAAATGGTTTGTTGTGTCAGGAGAGGAGAGCTTCAGCTGCGATTTACCGAGCCCTACGACGCGCCGCCTGTTCCGGCCCCTGGCGCGGCAGCTCAGCTCCACGCCCGCGTCCCAACCCACCTTCAAGTGTGCCGGGCCCCTCCACTACAGGTCAGCCCTCGCTGCTCTGCTCTAATTCACTTCTACGCCCTATTTTTAGGCTTATTTTTTTATCTGATGCTCATGTGGGTATTCAAGTTAACGAGTGTAATAATCTGAAATAAATTTTTAGTTGCGTGCTTTATTGGCGACAGAACGCCATTGGACTCTGGCTACTTGCTAGGATTCCTTGTTATGAGCCCTTCCACTTGTCCTGGGATTCTGGCAGATAATTCATCAACGCCAGGGATATTTCATTGCTTAACTCTTTACCTGCAGGAAGTCATGTGCTACAGGGAAGAGTAATCTAGTGCTGAACCCATCGATTTTCTGAAAAACATTTTTTAATGCTCTATGAATGATCGTAATGCCACCTAGGGCGAGTTGCTGAGTAAGAAAATACTTTCTCACGCTCAAAAAAATGTTTTCAAAAATTAAATTTATACTTTGAGTTTTAACCTTAATAACTCGTTAGCAAATGAGTGCAGTATAAAATTTATAGTCTCAGTTGGGATAGGTAAAAACAAAAAATAATATCTATCACGAATTACATGGTATAAACTGAAAAATAAAGTTAATTGAAGTAATATAATTATCGTTGTGTGAAAAAGGGTTACTCGAATGCCACCGATTACTCTTCATTTATCCCAGTATCCTACCCTTTGAGTCTGATAGCTCGTATTTGAAAGTACTGTTTCTTGCCCTCAAATGCGTGTCCAAACCTTCTTTCCATTGAAAAAACAGTCAGGAGCAATAGGGTAAAAACGTGAACAAACAAAGTGTACAGGATATTTTAGTGATTTTCGTTTCGGGAAACGTAATCTACATAAAAACAGAATAATCAAGGAGGGTAAAAACATCATTCATGAAGTCTTCTTTATAAAAACAGAGCTTTCGAGTAAAAACTATACTCATCTTCAGGATCTGGAACAACAATAAACATTCACAAATAATAGCAGCAGGGTATATAAACATTGAAAAAGTAATACAAGATTGAAGGGGAGATATTCTAGTTATTCGTTTGTTAGAAAGTAAACTTATTCACCATACTAGGCCACATTAAATGAAGCAGATTCGTCTGCACCTCTGTATATTTTAAATTAGGACTCCCCTTTAATCTTGCATTACTTTTTCAATGTTTATATACCCTGCTGCTATAATTTGTGAATGTTTATTGTTGTTCCAGATACTGAAGATGAGTATAGTTTTTACTCGAAAGCTCTGTTTTTAAAAAGAAGACTTCATGATTGATGTTATTACCCTCCTTGATTATTCTGTTTTTATGTAGGATATTTTAGGGTGTAGCATCAACGGTAGGTAGGGTTGCTCAGAAAATTCCAGATATCGAGGACTACGATTGGGTTCTGCTGCCTCTCAGCCTGCCCCTTTGTGATGATCCGTAATTTCTCTGATTTTGTTGGTTGGAAAAGTGCTTTCTGGGTCAACTTTGCGACGTAGGTTAATCGATGCTTTGATTTTGTAGCTTGGTGCAAAATTAGTGAAATTATTCAAGTACTTTGACATACCTAAATCACCTTTGTTACCAAATTCGTAGCAGTCGTCACTGTCATCTGCACTCTCCGAAAGCTGTACAGACCTCAACAACAGTGCCCGTTTTGCGAGGAAGAAAGTTATACAGCAAGATACGTGCCATGAGGGGAATATAGTAGGTCACCTTAACTAGTTATGCTTGTACATTTTGTATACTCCATTTAGTTCATCGTAATCTCTTTTACCAAGATACGCTTGCTCTATTAATATGTACAAAATTTCTAGTACTGTACTCGTATGTATAGGGCCTTTTTTTAACGTTTGTCTGTGGGCTTGTTCATGTGTGTAAAACCCCGTACGCTGCTGGTGTATTTATGTAGGTCTAATACTAGGTCAGTAAAATATTGTATGTAACAACTTGAAAGAAATTACAGTAACCGAAAAACCCGTCGTTAACTAAAAATTTACGGACTAGTTATGTGCATCGTTTCTGATGAAGCAAAATAATTGTTTCGCGTGTTCTTTGGTATTAGTTGGTGAAGAACTGTCGTCGACTGCTGAATGCGTAGCTGATCCTAGTGAATACTTCTCAATCAATACGAATTAGCTAACCTATGAATGTACATTGCATCCTGTAGGAATAATTCAAAATTGTCTGTGAATTTTTTTGCAATAATGTCAACACTGCATGAATTGTTGACTTTAATTTTCTTTATTTTCTCCAAGTTCGGAAAAAATCCCCCGATAAAATACTACTTTGAATAATCCACGATTCAGAGAACGCCTACCGCTATCGATTATTTCGTCAAAAATTCTCCGTTATGAAAGCACAAATGCCAGTAGACTCAAGAGCGTCGGCGTTGCTAAACGTCCAACTCCGATTTGAAGTCTAGTTTGGGAAGTATGAAATTTATACAGTTTCCTAATTTTGTTATCAGAAACCATTCACAGATGTGTTGTTCTCAACTCTAGATTATTTTATTGTGGCCGCTGTGATTATTTCAAAAATTGGATGAATGAATTCGCTTTCAGAATATTTAAACAATGGGGTTTTTCTGCATTACTGTTGATTGATTGATGTAAATCTGGATGGATGCAGGGTTTACAATTTAGGGATATTTCTCACCCAAGTATAACATGTTCTAATTGTTTTTATTCTATTATATGTACATGCCTAGCTTATTTCTTCAGTTTCCAAAATCGATTGTTCTCTGGTTTATGAAAAATGTTCAACTTCGTACGTTAATACGTTAATTTAATGCTTGATGATTATGTTTTTATGAATGAAAACTACCATATTTAGGAAAATATCATAATTGTCAAACATTTATATATAATAATTGGTACGAGCATTTATATTGTTTTCATTATTACTGAACTTCAGAATCTTTTTTCATCTATTCTAGTGAGTTTGTTACCGGTTCCAAAATCGTGATGGACTCTTTTGTCTAATAATTCTGTTTTGGCCAGCACACGTTTTTGTGTATCGATTTCTATCTGTTGGAAATATGAACCATTTCTGTCACGAAATTCGTATTGTTTTCGATTCAGAGTTTGCTTGTTGAGATAAGATGCGGCTTCTTTTAGTCCTTTTTTCACCTGTGGTTCAACCCAGTATTTACTTTCTACCTTCAATTTTGAATACGCGATGTTACAAGATTTTGTTTCTATTCCGATCTCAAGTTACCTTAGTTTTGCATCTTTTTCGTCTTCAGCACAAGCATATGTGTGTCTGCTCTTTGGTATTATGGATCATCTTATTTTATTAGGCTGTTAGCTTGGTCATATATGAATACTATTTTACGATGTGCTAATGCTTACTTTAAGTTAACCTCTGCTTTTGTATAACTTATCTAAATCTATCATCTTGCACTGTCCGAATCGTGACTTGGTTGTCAACAATTCAGCTCCAACTTGACTTGTCCTAATCCCTGTTCTTGCTTAGTCCGACTTTCAACTTTTTGTCATGCGTGTGCTTCACTAGTTCTTCTGTATATTTCATTCGTTTTTCGAATAAATCCCATAAATATGCCTCGATGTTATTTTCATGCATTCGAATGGCAATCAGAACCTTTGTCTAAAAATTTTTACTTGAAAACGATTATGATCTCGCGTTACATTGTACGGATTTATGGTCACAGCAGATTTTCTTCTTCTCGCAGCAGTCACGCACAGGAGTTTGGTGACGGTGCAGGAGGCGGCGAAGGACGTCGTCCTTTACCCTCCTTGCCGGCAGACCTGAATTTGAGCGCTGCTCTCAGTGAGAATTCGATCACCCTGAACTCTTCCTCCTCCCGTATGTGCGACGAGCCTGGTACTCCTTGTTCTTCTCGGCGCCGCACGCCTGCCGTGCCTGACGCTTCTCGAGAAGTGAACCGCAAGAAAGTGTCCAGAAGTCTTCGCGATTCATTACTCAAGTGTCCAGCACGATCTTTCGCGCGAATGCCAGGGTCTCCATTAGCAAAATCAGACTTTCAAACTTTGAAAAACTCGCCTAAAACTATTTCAAGTCAAAATCCCTTAATGGCGCCCTGCACGCCACAAGTCTCTGTCATTATTCCCGCCACTCCGCAGAGTTCTCGTATTCCTTACACGCTAAATCTCAATTTGAATTCAGTCGAGAACTGTACGCCGTCTTCTCAGACATTGTCTCGTAGGTTATTTCCAACTTCAGGACTCCGGCAAAGATCCAACACAGCTCCTGGATCACCAATGCTTGGAAAAACAGATTCCAGATCTATTAATTCAGAAGATTCTGTAGATCTCAGCCATGTCACTGCATGCACTTCTCGTAACTTGATGGATATTTTTGACAAGGTCGATTGTTCAGATTCTGACTGAAAATTCATAGAAAATAATGAAAAAATTTCGAAAACGCTCACTTGGGAATCCTCAGTAGAATAATTTTCTGAGGTTCATGGTTTGTGACGTCTTGTTATTTATGATGAAACATTTAGCGTGTGTTGGTAAATTTTTAATGCCGTTTAGGACCCCAGAGCGTGACATGTCGATATGAAAGGATTGTGCATCAGCACATATTAGCTCATTATATTTTGAATTCATTTATCTTGAGATTACTTAAAATGAGTGACATCCGCTTTTGTGTGCTACAATTACGGTACTCGCTTTGTCTCACTTCTTACATTTTATATGAATCGTCACTTCTATTGCAATTAGTTGGCCTTGAAAACTTTATTTATTGACGTTTTAGTTTAGGTGAATGTTGGCGAATCACATTCGTGTAAATCTTGGATACGTGTTCTGGTCTTTCAAACAACCTAGTTCAGTTTTATATATAGAATTAGACTTAGACTCTTGTTTTCATGTCTTCATTTTGCAATATATTCGCCTACGGCAATCGTTGTAAATATGTCACACAGATTAAATGTCTGCTTTTAATTTAAGATTGTTACGTTATTGATATTTGTTACTTAGTATTTGGTGAGGTAACCTAACTGACTAATGACTTCACAGTTGAAAATTCAAACTGTTTCGTCAAGCGATGTTCAGTCAGATCTAAGATTGAAATATCTGGATATTTCGGTAGGAAATACCCCTCGAATTCGATCAAAATTTTACATATTCTATATTTAGAATTATATAATCCAGGCAACTTAAACTAATACATGCCATTGTTTCGCAAGTTTCTTTCTTAATGGCAAAATATAAGAGTTGGTCGAAAAGTAGATTTGAGCGTTTCTATCTAAAGTGCGAGCCTTGCAATGTCTATTGGCCTCTTTGTTATGAATCTAACAAGCCATTTTGTGCTAACCCTATCAGCCATAGTTGGTCCGCTCCTGTTGAGTCATAGTGGCTGTCTTTTCCCCTCAATCCATACTTGCTGGACACGAGGTGAGAGATAATGGATCAGTCTAGCCTCAGTGCAGTAATCGGTGCTGTTCAAGGGAATCCTCCCCTGCGAACGGTGTTAAGTGCACGCTATTTTATTTGCAATTGTGAACGTAGCAGCAAATTTCTCTACCTCTTCTGGTGGTCATGGTGCACAGGCTCTATTTTTTTCAGTGAGCCAACATGATTCATGGTATCTGATGGTCGAAACTTCAATCTAATGTTGAAAGAACCAGGGTGGAAACCTTGATCTTATTAAGAGTATTCTTGGACGCTAACTTTTGGGCCTCTGAAGTGTTCCAAGACAAAGGACATCGCCCTGGTTCTCTTATCATTCGATTCGTAGTTAATTTAACCTGTGTTGAATCACCTTAATTTAACCCTGGTTTTGTTCATTAAAATGTGACCCTGTTAAGGTTTCTCGATTTTTCTTTCGTTGCAGTAATGGATCAACAAATGGACTTTTTTTAACCTACGTTTTTTAACTCATTACTTTAAAAAGTGTACATCAGTACCCACCTCTCATCAGTTACTTGACCCATTAATGCTCAAAGTTTAAAAACGTTTGTCCATACCCGCTTAAACGCACGGCTACTTGATGGAGCGACAGCCGCAGCCACGATGTGAGCGCTGCCACATTCCTCTGACTGTCAAGCACTTTCTTGTCGGGAATTTTCACTGTTCCCTTTACCAATTTCACTGGTATCTAATTGAACTTATTATAACTGTGAAAAAGGGAACATCAAAAGCAGACAAGGATATTGATTGTATGGTACCTTCATTAATTTGTCTGTACCTAGCTGACCCGCACCTTTCCGAGGTGATACCGTTAGTATAGCCAGCTGCGTTAGTGTACAATTTACATTGTAACTGCTTGTATTGATTATAAATTTTTCCATTTATCTAGTCTTCTGGCTAGAACCAACGCGGGCGGTGCCCTCTAACATCAGGATCTTTTGTCTTTTTTTTGTACTAGTGTTAAGAATTTGTAAAATGTATATAGGGAGTTTTCCCTAAATTTCGTGTGCGGGTCCTTGCCCAGCAAGGACCCCTCCCTTTCCTGCCCTCGGCTCGGCGCTGAGGCAAGGGAACAATTAAAAAAAATGAACATCATGGAAGTTGCAGAGGAGGGGCCTCCGTCCCCGAAGGTACCGACCGTCGGAGGAGCTCATCAGAAAAGGAAACACCGATTTATTCCCTTCGACCTAACAGAGGACAGGTACTTTCCCAAGTACTTCTCAACAACTTTTGCTCCAGAAGAAAAGAAAACAGTCAATCCCTTCAGTATAATGGAGGAAATCATTAAAGTCACGGGAAAGAAGGTGAAACGACTCTTCAGTATGAACCGAGAGATGATGGTGGTGGAGGTGTGCAGCGAGCGACAGGCCGAGACGATCGTAGATCTCTCGAGAGTGGAAGATGTGCCATGCCAGACGACGCAGTACGACCGTTTCAATCATTCAGTTG
>JACJUY010006737.1:32486-45423 GCA_014220935.1 Platorchestia sp. MABIK
TCAAACCACGGAACCCCGAAACGCAAGCCTTCTTAATAACCTTTCGACAACAATATGTGCCCTACAACATCTACATCCCTGGAGAGCGACATGATGATAGAGTGTACCCCTTCAATAATAAACCTATGATGTGCAACCACTGCCAAATGTATGGGCACACTGCCAAAAGATGCCGCAGCAGTGCAGCGATTTGCAGGAGATGCGGTGGAGTTGGTCACTCTTCTCAAGGCTGCGCATCGGACCAGGAGAAATGCCACCATTGCGGAGGCTCACATGCAGCGGGGAGTGCTGCATGTAAGAGAGAAATAGAAGAGAGGTACGTGTTGGAAATCATGCAGAGAGAAAAGGTAACAATGCGAAGAGCAAAACAACTAAACGAAGGAGTGAGAGGCCGAACGTGCGATGCCATCAACCAAATATAAAACCCACTTTTATTGCAAAATGAGTGAAACACATCGCCGAAACATGTCCCCTTGGCCATTGGAAAAATGTATCGCAAATCCCCTTGGAAGCAAACCCAAAACCATCAGATCAATGAGCAAAACTGTATTTACTGTATAAGTGAGCGACGCTGCACAGAGCCAAAGAATGAAACAATTAAAACAGATAAGTCAGTTCCCCGTCTCAGTTGAAGAAAATCTCAACATCGGAATCCACAAAGGCTTGATCTATGTCTATGAGTGCGACATGAATAATTTTGAACATTTCAAGAAGGGTTTGCTGGAAAAATGCGGAATTCAGGACGCAATTCAAGCAACCTGGATAAAACCCACCAATGTGCATGCCAAACCCTTACTACTGTCCTTCAGACAATCGCCTATCCCAGAATACATAGACATACCAGGTGAACAAGCTAAAACTAAAGTGTATGAAATTAAACCAAAGCCAATGATGTGCAAAAAGTGTTTAGAGTATGGACATGGAATCAAATATTGTCAAGGGGAAGAAACATGTTTGAAGTGTAGTGAGTCAGGACATGGAATTGACAGTTGTGAGTCCGACGAAATTAAGTGCTATCACTGTGGTGAAGGACACACAGCTGGAGCTAAAGTGTGTCAAATGAGAAAGNCAATGGAGAGCAGTGGGCGGCGGAGAGCTGATGGAGAAAGTGGCGGTGGGACTGAAGTGGTCTGTGAGAGCCTAAACACAGGAAGAATTTATACAACAACAGTTGACCTGCATCTAGATACAACGGCATCCGAAAGAGGAAAGAAGAGCAAAGAAAGAAGAAGGAAAACGAGTACCATCGACAGGAACAAAGAGCAGACAGAAGCGGTGAAGTCGACAGAGACATGTATGAAGAAGAACTTAGAAACTCGAATCTTACATCTAAGAACAAGACTCAACAAAAATCGCGTGGAACCTCTCGAGAAGACCGCAGACGAGCATCCCCGAAAAGAGGGCAAGCCAGAGACAGCGGGCGGCGGAGACCAGGAGCGAGTAGAGGGAAATGGCGGTGAGTAGGGAGAGAGGTGGTGAAGTATTCTTGCAGTGGAATCTGCAAGGTATGGCCTCATCAAAGGAAGACTTGATAAACATTATTGACAGGTACAAACCAGCTGTTATAGCTGTTCAAGAGACATTTTATGGAAATGATTACATATCACCAATAGCTGGCTACAACGGATTCAGTAAACAAGGCCATTACAACCATAGATATCACGGAGGAGTCGCATTATATATTCATTCTTCAGTACCGACCCAAGAAATTGAGATTCAGTCGTCGCTACAGATCATTGGAGCAATAATTCATCTGACGCACTATAAAATTATAACAATCGCATCTATATACTTACCACCAGGAGCAAATGTTGATCTACAAGAACTCTCAGACACCCTGAACGCACTACCCAAGCCGGTTGTGGTGATGGGACTTCAATGCCCACCACACCGATTGGGGAAACAAGTCAACAGACCGCCGAGGCCGTTTGCTGCATAATGCCCTCACCAAGACTAATCTCAACATCATAAATGACAATTCAGCGACACACAAATCGGGCTCAGTGATCGATCTTGCGCTAACCTCTCCTGACATAACACCCGACGTAAATTTTACAGCACTGTCATCAGTATTTAGCAGTGATCACTATCCGATTATTTTGTCAATAACTGTACAGCAGGGTGACGGGAGAAATGAAACGGTGGGGTGGAACTTCAGGAAGGGTAATTGGAAGGAATACCGGAATGACTCTGTATGGAGTGAAGTACATCAGCAGGAATTACCGAAAGACCCGGAAGCAGCAGTCGAGGAACTCTACATGAGATTCAGGTCCACGGCAGATCAATGGATTCCGCAGTACAAGACGCGACGACACTATGCAAAGCCTTGGTGGACCACTGAGTGCAGGAGAGTGTGACGAGAGCGCGAGAAGTGTTACAGGGACTACCAGCGTACGAATGCGCTAGAAAACAAGCTGAAATGGAAAAGGGCGAAAGCGGTGGCAACACGTACCTTCAGAGAAGCGAAGCAGAATAGCTGGCGCGAGTATGTGTCATCGCTCAACGCAACCACACCGAGCAGCCATATTTGGGAGAAGGTGAACCGAATTCTGGGAAGAGCCAAGAGACAAATAAAAATATTGAAAGAAGAAAACGAGCTTTTTTCAACAGTATCCACCATAGCGGAGAAATTAGCACAAACCTTCGCCCACATTTCCAGCGATGAGAACTATACTAACGAGTTCCGTCAGTACAAGCAACAGATTGAACAGATACCAGTGGACCTGACGAGCAATAACGACGAACCTTACAATAGCCCCTTCACCTTCGAAGAACTTTTATCAGCAATTAAGAGTAACAGAAATACAGCCCCAGGACCAGATGCTATTAGTAACCTTATGATTAAAAATCTGCCAGATAACGAGCATCAATACCTGCTGAATATTTACAATAAAATATGGATAGAAGAATACATTCACCAGCCATGGAAGCAAGCTATCATAGTGCCTATTCCTAAGCCTGGCAAAGACCACACAGATCCCAAGAATTACAGGCCCATCTCTCTGACAAGTTGTATATGCAAGACGTATGAGAAGATCATTAACCGAAGATTAATAGAATATTTGGAAATCAACAAACTATTTGCAGACATACAGTGTGGCTTCAGAAGGCACCGTGCTACAATCGACCATCTCATCAGATTTGACACCTACATCCGACAATCGCTCGCCGCAGGGAAATATGTAATGGCAGTCTTCTTTGACCTAGAAAAAGCCTACGACATGACATGGTGTCATGGTATTATGATGGATCTGGCGGCTGCAGGCTTGAAAGGAAGGTTGCCGAACTTCATTAGGGAATTTCTAAGAAATCGCTCATTTCAAGTAAGAGTGGAGCATCAACTGTTTTCTCTTAAAGAACTGGCAAATGGTACACCACAAGGCAGTACGTTGAGTGTCACCCACTTTGCTATGAAAATAAATTCGTTGGCAAAAGAAATTCCTGAGGAAGTGTTTGCGTCATTATTTGTGGACGAACTTGCTCATCGCCTTCGCTGATCACAGTGCATCCAAGGTTTAAGAAACACTGCAAGCAACCATCAACCGAGTTACCCGATGGGCTAAACATAACGGCTTCAGATTCTCAACCTCTAAAACAACAGCCATGCAATTCTATAAAGGAAACGAGCCTGTAATTCCACCAACACTAAAACTGGAAAACCACATTGTACCGAACGTTGAAAACTCAAAATTCCTTGGGACTGGAATGGGACAGAAAACTTAATTGGACCCTACATATCCAAAAAACAAAAGCTAAATGTAAAAATGATCTGAATCGAATGAAATCGGTATCCTCCTACACATGGGGAGCAGATCAAGAAATCCTCATGAAACTATACAGATCTTTAATCCGCCCAAAGATTGATTATGGTTGCATAATTTATGGATCGGCCAACGCAACAGCATTGAAAGAGCTCGATGTCATCGCTAATGAGGCCATGCGCATCAGCACTGGAGCCTTCATGACTATACGCCTGTACAAAATTTGAACATCCTCACCAATGAACCTAAGCTAGAATTCAGAAGAAAAGAACAACTTCTTCGGTATTATTTCAAACTCAAATGCCACTTCCTCAACCCTGCCTACCAGTGTGTTCACAACTCAAACTTGGAATTGTTCTTTAGCAGCCGTGAGCGCTCATCGAAATCTGTTTTCATGAAACTCCGCCAAACCATAAACCAGTACAATATCCCAACACAACCAGTCCAGCCATACTTCACTCCAGGAACGTATTCATGGGTTCAGAAGCGGCCTACCATCGCGGAAAATATAGTGAAGCTGAGAAAGGATGAGGTAACTCCGGCACTCATGAGACACGTGCATGAGGATACAGCGAGTAAATACGGTAACTGCAAGTTCATTTTCACGGACGGCTAGAAGTCTCAGACGGGGGTAGGTGCAGCGGCGGTGATGGGCAACATCATAAAAAGGAAATCACTACTGATGGTCGCAAGTGTCATGACAGCAGAACTTCATGCAATAAAACTGGCAGTCAGCATAATAAACGAAACACAATATGATAACTTTGTAGTCTTCAGCGATTCTTTGAGCTGTATACAGGCTATCGACAATAATACCGATGACAACCAACTTCTCAATTGAATTTTATTGGATATGCATCGAATCATCTTGGAAGGGAAGCACATCACCATCAGCTGGGTGCCCGCCCACGTGGGGATCAGCGGGAATGAGTGTGCGGACAGAGCAGCAAAAGAAGCAGCAACTAGACCGTCAGAATTTGCCCTCATTCCTTACAAAGATGCCCCCTCAGGGGGATACAACTATTGTATCTATGGGAATTGGCGCTCCCAGGGGGGACTCTGTGAGGGCCCGAGCTAAAGGTTAGGTAGGCTTTCTTTTTGTTGAAATAGAACAGGATTTTTGTTATGTTACGGACCACCCTTTTTTCGGTTCACTGCTGTCCTGTTTTTCAGTACCTACTACTTCCTTCTTCAACTTTGATCTTGTTTCATAATCTTCTTTCCCAACTTACTGTTTCTATGCCCTTTCTGCGTAGATTCCGCGTTTCCTTAACTCCATACTAAATGGTGCCTTCCTCCTTCCTCTCTTTGGATCGCGTTTGTTGCTGCGGGTAGGGAGGCTAAAACTGACGACTAATCTAATCTAATCCTTACAAAGATTGGTTCCCGCTGATAAGAAGGAGGACGTATGAAATATGGAATGAGAAGTGGCAGCGAAATCAAAGCTTTTTGAGAGAGATGAAGAGCAGTCCCGGAAGGTGGAAAGTGAGCCAGCAGAAGTTGAACCGCCAAGAAGAGGTCATAATTAATGGACTTCGATTGCAACATACCGCCCTCACCCATAACTATTTGTTGAACCCTGAAGCCCTGGGCCAGAGGCCCTTGTGCGGCTGGTGCGGAGATGCGGTGCTGACGATAAAACATATAATTGAGACATGTCCTGCTCTGCATCAACCTAGAAGTATCCTCTGCGGAAATGTCGGTGGCAGGAGCGTCGGTGACTTGTTGAAGGATGGTGGCCCAGTAGGAAGAGTGCTAGAATATGTTAAGGCTATCAATGTGAATGCAAACCTGTAAGTCTCATCATCCGGTCAAGATATGTGCTTGGAATTATGCGAGACATTATGCCGGGAATTATGCCGGGCGCACTGCGTTGGTACCTCGGGGGTTTCAGCGTGGGTAAGGCGCTCGGCCCTAAATGGGTGGGCAGCTGAAACCCCCTACGAGGTTTGGCTGCCAGAAATGTCCGAATGTTGCCTGGTGTATGTGATTTTCAAGTTGGAATATTTTGTGACGCTCATGGAGATGGTGGTGGTGTAACGGTTCGATTAAATTTCATGGTGACTTGGGCCATATTTTGAATTGAAAACTGAGTGTGTCACCAATGTAATTATAAATTGGTTTTCTTTGTCGAGGTTGCGTTGAGATTTTGAAGCTCGCCATGCAGTGTGGTCTTGGTAGTTGAAATACTAGCAAACCTGTGTGTGGTATGGGGCTACGGTTCTGCAATACCCTGTACTCGCTCGTGTATTGTGATGTCTACCTGCTCATTTATAGTACATTTCTCGTAAACTAAACTAACCAAAAATGAAAGGGCTCAAACAGATCTCTGAATCGTGGCGCTCGCGGTTTAACATTCGGAAAACTTGTGAAATGGTAAAACCTCCAAATGCGTTATTAACTTTGGCAAAATCGCCAAAGCGACAGCTAAATAGTCTATGACCGAAGCTGTCGTTAAATGAGTTTATTATTATTATTGTCGAGTGCCCCCAATATGCTGCTGCCAGGAATGTGTATTTCCCGAGACTGCGAGGTCATGATGAGGATGTACTGATCAGAATGCCGTAGGAAATCAAGCGTGACAGCTTTTAAAATGTACCTGGAGAAGTGCAACTTGATATCGGAAATTTAACCAGAAGAAGAACATTTTAAGCAAGGAACTCCTTCACGTCTGAGATGTGGATGACTAAACCACAATATGGCCGGGCGCGCTGCGTAGATGCCTCTGGGGATTTCGGCGTGGGTAAGGTAGCTGGTCACAAATGGGTGAGCAGCTGAAATCCCTTACCTGGTTTTTGGCTGCCCAGTGTGGACGGATTTTGCATGACTCTCTGGATGATCATTCAAAGATCAGCTGGGACTCTTATGATGGCTATCCCCTCAGGGGGATACAACTATTGTATCTATGGGAATTAGCGCTCCCAGGGGGGTAATGTGAGGGCCCGAGCTAAAGGTTAGGTAGGCTTTCTTTGTGTTAAAATAACATTGGGTTTTGTTTTGTTATGAACCAACTTTTTTTCGGTTCACTGCTGTCCTGTTTTTTCAACACCTACTACTTTCTTCTTCAACTTTGATCTTGTTTCATGAACTTCTTTCTCATCTTACTGTTTCCATGCCCTTTCTGCATAGATTCCACATTCCCTTAACTCCATACTAAATGGTGCCTTCCTCCTTCCTCTCTTTGGATCTCATTTGTTGAGGATAGGGAGGCTTAAACTAACTAATAATCTAATAATCTTATGATGGCTATAGCAATGGTGTGGGTGGCAATTGGAACGGCTTTTGTGATGACTGTTGTTTTACTTCCGTAATGGTAATTGTGACAAGCATTGAACAACGATTATATACATACTATGTTTTTGCCGAGGTGATGTGAAGCGTGCTCGTCATAGCCGCGTGGCTTTAGGACCTGCCTCCGTGAGGGCAACGAGGGTTCGAGTCCCGGCGCTGGTGGCGATTTTCTCCGTTGGGTATAGAAGAAAAAATTCTAAACGCAATACCCCACTCTACTCAGGTCTCTGAAATGGGAACCGGTCTTGACCGGGGGAAAGCGTCATGGCATCCTGGTGTTAGTAATAAGGCATTTTAAAAACCAATGTACAAGGTGATATGTATCAGGCTTGAATTAGAAATAAAGCATCCGTAGATGCCGATGTTTGTTTGTATGTTTGAACTGTGAGATCTACGGCTCGAAATAACATGAATTACTGAAGCGCTAGCACATCTATGTTAATACTGCAGCTGCTGCTGCTGCTATTAAAGTTCAAGAATCTATAATTTCGGAAGATTTTTGCCTGAATGATTGATAATGAAGCAAACGGTAATTAACTAAATTTTAGGTCATCATCTACTGTAGCTTTTATTATGAAGTGTACATTAAAATGAACGTTGTGCACCCCCCTCAGGGGGATACAACTATTGTATCTATGGGAATTAGCGCTCCCAGGGGGGCAATGTGAGGGCCCAAGCTAAAGGTTAGGTAGGCTTTCTTTTTGTTAAAATAACATAGGTTTTTGTTTTGTTACGGACCAACTTTTTTTCGGTTCACTGCTGTCCTGTTTTTTCAACACCTACTACTTTCTTCTTCAACTTTGATCTTGTTTCATGAACTTCTTTCTTATCTTACTGTTTCTATGCCCTTTCTGCATGGATTCCGCGTTCCCTTGACTCCATACTAAATGGTGCCTTCTTCCTTCCTCTCTTTGGATCGCCTTTGTTGCGGATAGGGAGGCTTAAACTAACTAATAATCTATCTATCTGTACGTTGTGCACCTATCAGCATAGATAATAATAATAATAAACTCAGTTAACGACAACTTCCGTCAGGGACTATTTAGTTGTCGCTTTGGTAGTTTACCAAAGTTACTTTCGTTTCGATACAATTATGCTTACGAGTACCTCAAACTTGTGAGCTCAATAATTTACACCATATCGCATTAAGGGTCACAGACTTCCGAAGACACCTGTCCCAGGTCCCCTTTCTAACCATTGCAATCCGTAGATCTGTTTCGTGTATTTAGAAATACCATCACTTTGAGAAACCGGAGTACAGTCATCACTGACAATTGGTTTTGATGAACATTCACAGATGCTAGATACTCGATCCGTTCACTCCGATTATTTTAATACCTACAATGTTCCACCATAAAAGACAATTCAACGGTGCCTCACCTGTACCCTCACCCACAGTCACCATCTCCACCATCTTTGTTACCACAATTTTTTCCACTGAGGAATTCGCGGAGGCAACCACGCCGAGGCAAAACTGATCAAGTAAAGACACAAATTGAAGCACATCAAAATTCTTCTTGTATTTGAGGATGAAAGGGGATGATCAGGGGTTCAACTTCGTTGATAGTAGCTAGAATCCCCGGGTGGGGTTCCAGCTACCCGCCCTCACTATGGCCGAGCGCTGACCCATGCTGGAACCCCCTCTCGACAGAGAGTTGAGGATATCAGCACAGCGCGCTCGGCCATTTGTTCATCAGAGTTCACATCGAGTGACTCCTCATCAGATGAAACGCTCGACCCGACAAGAGCCGAAAAACGCCGACTCTTGGATTAAATTTCCATGATAGTGTGCATAACACCTTCACCGTTGCAGATTTCAGAACACATTAATTGCCTTCATGAACTCCAGCACTCTACGGATGGCTCCTCCGTCCCGCAACAAGTTTTCCGTATTAACATTATCTGTGGTTCCCGATTTAAGTGTTCGGTCTCTTGCTCGCTGCAGTGCGGTACATTCCTCCATGATATGTTTCACAGTTACGATCTCTGTTACACACCATCCGCAAATGGGTCGCTGTCCAAGGGCCTGCGGGTCAAGGAGATAACTGTGAGTTAGGGTTGTATGATTTAGTCGCAACCTATTTATGACCACTTCTTCCAGTCGGTTTTCTTCCACTTTCCGGGCTGGTTTTTATTGCTCTCAGGTCTCTCCGTTCCTGTTGCCATTCCAGGTTCCAAATTTCATACGTTCTTCTCCTGATTACCGGAAACCAATCGCTGTAGGGGATCAGCA
Organism: Platorchestia sp. MABIK; assembly: GCA_014220935.1. NCBI lineage: Eukaryota > Metazoa > Arthropoda > Malacostraca > Amphipoda > Talitridae > Platorchestia > Platorchestia sp. MABIK. The sequence continues at coordinate 41,772 of JACJUY010006737.1, forward strand.
GGTCTGGTTGCTGCTACCTTTGCCGCCTGGTCCGCGCGCTCATTATCAACTATACCCACGTGGGCTGGAACCCAACTGATTGTTATCTTCTTACCATCCGATATTATTTGGTGCATCTCGAGCATTATTTTTTTCAAAAGTTCATTATTTTCGGTATAGCCATCGATCAGTTGTATAGAGCTCATTGAGTCGCTGCATATTACGAAGTCTTGGGCTTGGGTTTCCTTGATGATATTTAAGGCGAGCTTGATGGCATGCAGTTCGGCTGTCATAACACTTGACACGACTGAGAGAGAGGAGCTTTTGATGATATCGCCCATCACGGCCGCTGCTCCAACTCCAGTTGATGACTTGGATCCATCCGTGTAGATGATTTTATGATTTTGGTACTTCATATTATCTCGGTGCACGTGTCTTATGGTGGATGGGTCTATTTCTTCTTTTTTCATATTAGCCATGTGCTGTTCCACTTCTGGTCTCCTCAAGGTCCACGAAAATGATGCAGATGTAAAGCTCGGTTGGACAGGCTGAGTTGGAATGTTATACTGAGTTAAAGCCTGACGTATTCTTTGGATTACTGGTTCTGAGGTACACTTGCGGCTTGTAAAAACAATTCGAGGCTGGTATTGTTGGCACAACAGTATGCTGGGTTGAGGAAATGACATTTAAGCTTAAGGAAATATCGAAGTAGTAAGTCTTTTCTTCGTAGCTCCAATTTTGGCTCGTTGCAGATGATGTGGAGGTTCGCTATTGGTGTCGTCTTAAATGCGCCCGTACTAATGCGCATCGCCTCGTTTACGACAGCACCGAGTTCCCTTAGCGCCGCTGCATTAGCAGAACCATACACTATACTTCCGTAATCAATTTTTGGCCGGATCAGGGATCTGTATAATTTCATTAAAATATCTTGATCTGCACCCCAAGTATTTGCAGACACAGATCTCATCAGGTTCAAGTCATTTCTGCATTTTTCTTTCGTCTTGTGAATATGAGTAATCCAATTAAGTTTTCTATCCCAGTGGAGACCAAAAAATTTAGTGCTTTCGACGGTTGGTATTATTTTTCCTTCCAGTTGCAGGGTTGGAATAAGTGTTGGTTCGCTCCCTTTATAAAAATTCTTTGCGGTCGTCTTCGTTGAGGAAAATTTAAATCCGTTTTGCATTGCCCATTGGGTGACTTTATTTATTGTTGTCTGCAACTCTGCTTGTACTTTAGTCTTGTCGTGGTCTGCAAATGCGATGAGGAGATCGTCCACGAAGAGAGAACTGAACACTCCTGCTGGAATTTCACTTGCCAATGAGTTCATTTTTACTGCAAACAGAGTGACACTTAAGGTGCTTCCCTGAGGTGTTCCTGTGGCTAGATCTTCAGCTTGAGACATTTCCTCTCCAAGTTTTACTTTAAACGTTCGATTTTTGAGGAATTCACCAACGAATTTTGGCAGTCTTCCCGTTAGACCAGCTGCCGCCAAATCTTTCATAATTCCGTGGCACCACGTCATGTCATAAGCTTTCTCCAAGTCAAAAAACACTGCCATGACAAATTTATTATTGGCCAGCGACTGTCTAATGTACGTATCAAACCGTGCAAGATGATCTACGGTTGCTCGATGTCTTCTGAAGCCACACTGCACACTGGAAAGGAGTTTATTGCTTTCGAGGTATTCCATTAACCTTCTGTTGATCATCTTTTCGTATGTTTTGCACAAACAACTCGTCAATGAGATAGGTCTATAGTTATTAGGGTTTGTGTGATCTTTGCCGGGTTTTGGAATAGGGATTACAATAGCCTGTTTCCATGGTTGGTAGATAGATTCGGAACTCCATAGTTTGTTGTATATTTTCAAAAGATATTGAAGAGCATTAGTTGGTAGATTCTTGATCATAAGATTACTGATATTGTCCGGTCCAGGTGTCGTGATTTTGTTACTCTTGATGGCAGATGATAGTTCAGACATGGTGAAAGGCACATTGTATGGTTCTTTGTTGCCGTATGGTTCTTTGTTGCCGCTTGTGAAGTCTATTGGGATTTGTTCGATAAGTTGCTTTTACTGTAAAAATTGATTGGAGTAGTTGTTATTGCTGGAGATGGTCTTGAATGTCTCGGCTAGTTTCTCCACGATGGCCTTCAGCGATCAGTATTGAACTCCATTTTCGCTTAACATTTTTATTTGTCTCTTCACTCTTCCTCGAATTCTATTTATTTTCTCCCACACGCAGCTGCTAGGCGTGTTTGTGCTGAGAGTTGAGACGTATTCTCGCCAGCTGCTCTGTTTTGCCTCCCTGAAGGTCCTCGCTGCCACTGCCCGTGCTCTTTTCCACTTAACTTTATCCTCCATTAGTTCCGTCCTCTTATATACCCTGTAGCACCTTTCTCTTTCCCGCCATGCTGCTTTGCAGTCTGCAGTCCACCACGGCTTTGCATAACACCGTCTTTTCTTGCATTTAGGTACCCACCTCTCAGCAGCGCTACTAAACCTTGTGTAAAAATCGACCACTGCCGCGTCCGGATCATCCGGTATTTCAAGTTCGTGGGCGTTTCTCCATATTTCGTCTTCACGATATTGCTTCCAATTGCCTTTCCTGAAATTCCATCCTTCCGGTTCAGCACGTCCGTCAGCCTCTCGCACTGATAAGGTCAACACTATAGGGAAATGGTCGCTGCTGAGCACCGATGGGAGGGCGGTAAATTTTAGATCCGGTGTAATCTCAGAGGTGGTCAAGGTCAGGTCAATCACTGATCCTGAAATATGGGTGGCTGAGTTATTGTTAATAATGTTAAAGATGCCTTGCTTTAGAAAATCTTGTATCAATCGTCCTCTTCGATCTATGGTATTATTTCCCCAGTCACTGTGATGGGCGTTAAAATCTCCCATCAGGATAACAGGTCTTGGCATTCCTTTGATTGTGTTAAAAAGTTCTTCAAGGTTTATACTTGTTCTTGGTGGTAGGTATACAGATGCTACTGTGACAACTTTATAGTGATTAAGGCATACCCTTGCAGCAATAATTTGAGCCGGTGAATTGATTTCAATTTCTTGAGTTGGTAACGACGCATGCACATACAGAGCCACTCCTCCATGGAACCTGTGGTTGTAATGGCCTTGCTTACACAGATCATTATATCCCTGTATAGGTGACATAAAATCATTTCCATAGAATGTCTCTTGGACAGCTATCACTGCTGGTTTGTGTGTGTCAACAAGGTTGATCAGGTGTTCTTTTGCCGTCGCCATTCCCTGCAGATTCCACTGGATGATCTTGACTTCTTCCTCCGCCATTACCTCCACTTGCGTCTGTTGCCTTCCTTAGAACGTTGACCGGGCTTCCTTCCCTCCTCTCGGCCTCTAGGAGATCTCCGTCTGTAGCTCTCTCCCGAATTTCCACGCGGCCACTGTCCTTTATTTCCTCTTACTTTTGGGCGCGTAGACGTTCGTAGTTCCTCTTCGTAGTTACTTCTGTCTTCTCCTTCCACTCTCCCTCTTGCCTCTCGCGTGTATTCATCAAATCTCTTCTTGGCTTCTCTCACTCTGGACTCTCTTTCTTTTTCGCGGGCAGATGTCTCACTGCTTAGGCTGATTTTCGTGGTGTAAAGTCTCCCTGTGTTGGGACTTTCACACACCACTTCCGTCTCTCTCTGAGTTTCGTCTCCA
>JACJUY010006738.1:7843-27126 GCA_014220935.1 Platorchestia sp. MABIK
ATGAATCACTGTGTTTTAGTACAAAAATGCTAGGAGCATTTCTGAACAAACTTACGCGTGAGGAAATTGGACTATTTCGTAAGGCTGAAAAGTTAGAAAAGTTACAGGCTTATTGAATGAGATGCTAAAACTGCGCTTCAGAGCGAGAACATTGATTGTGTTTGAGCAGTTTCTACACGGCTCTTGCGTAAACAGAAGCATTTGCATCCTTGATTGCCTGGAATCCATTCCTTTCTTTTGTTCCCTCTCATCATATCGTAAGCTAGTCGTACGCTTGTCGTAAGCTTGTAGATCACATTAATGCTGATGTTCTCTTTCATACTTTTTCAGAATGTTATTCGCAGCATTACATATCAAAACAAAACCAGAAATCAATGCTATTAGCTCCCTTCAATATGTGGCATAGCAATCATGCGCGATATATACCATTAAAATGGGCTAAAGGTGGTTTTGTGAGATTTGCATAAAACAACCCTGAGTGTGAAAATAGAAGATTTAGCAGCATTTTCCTGTCTTGTAATTATCAGGCAAATTGACTATAGCAATGCAAGAAAAATATCTTCGAGGTGCGTACAAATGAATTTGATTGGCTTCAGGGATCAAGAGGATGCATTTTGAGAATTCATTATGCAAACTCAGATGGAAATACACGTGAGAGTGATCAATGCAGGGCACAGCAGATATACGAGTATCAAATAGGCATCATTTTGGATATCCAAGATACAGCTCCATATAATAAAATACTATATAGTGCACCTCCGATGTTTCCGTTTGGCCCACCGAAACTTAATGCGTTAGCATTCGTTCGCTCTTCTGTAACGTCATACATTAGCATCCTGTTTAAACATCTATACCACACCGAGTATTTCTCGTGTAGGATCTTCCGTCCTCTTTATAGCCCGACGCCAAGACCTTCGATGACTTAAATTTCTTCATTCATCTACGTGTCAGTGACGGATGGCCTCATAGCTTATAATTTAATTAGTGCAAGGGAAAGAATGCTCCCGACGCACCTCATACTGAACGATGGCTAAAGTTGGCCTACAAACCTTAGCCAATTTAGTGCTTTCAAATTACCAGACTTTGGCGCAAGAAAGCTCGATGCCGAGGTGATATTAAACCGTAATGAATAGCGGACACAGCTGCAGAGGTGTGGGGAGAGCCAGCCTTGTTCAAGGGTTGTTGGTCCTTCAAATTAACTGCATCTTCTTAGCCGAGAGGCACGGTAAACGAAAATTATTGGAAGCCTAACTCTCGAGTAAAATTCTTACTAACGGTATCAAATTTAAAAATTATGCCTCAAGCATTAAAAGCCCTTAATTCAAAGTTTCAGAATGAAGTGCTCCCTGTACTTCACCTGTTATGCTTGTTATTTATTCATTTCTATAGACTTTACCAAACATGTGCCTTTCACATATGCGAAATTAGTAAAACAAGTGCATTTCTTTTCCAATTTTTTCCATCACTTGATAGATGACACAGTTTTGGTAATTATTTCACTTTTCTGCACTCAGTGAATTAAAAAAATTGTTCTTCGCAATCTGCCGGTCTCAAATTTAACGATTGCGCTTCGCTAACGCAGGTAGAAGTAGTGAAGGATTTGTCGTTAGGTTAGAGGACACTACATAGAATACATATCAAAATATTCATTGGTGGGTTACAAATATGCATGAATTTAAGTTCATTTTTATTCAAATGAGGGTCTGAATATATTTGTTTATTTAAAAACGGATTCACTAATCCATTTCGGAGGATGCATCTGAATACAGTTTTTAAGCACATTATTATGAACTCACATGTAATTTACTCAAATGCTTTGAAAGGCTTTGAGCTATTTATACTCCATAGTTATTTTGAACTTGGAAATACGCACTGGATCGAACTGTGTGCGCGTACCAAATCGGTCTTCCAAAACGCGCTCTAACTTAAAGAGTCTTTTAACGCGGACATTGCAACCAGGGCGCCTCAGCTGCTGTCCTCAGACGTACATTGCGTCTGCTGTGACCCTATCTCCACTACGACGGCGGTAAATGCTCCGAGTTTCCATGTCTGGAGTAAACGCAATTCTGATGGTGTCAGTGACGAAATTATTGATTGCTTAAAACGGCATTTTTGGGGTTTGAAAATGTTCCTTTGTTATAACAAGATTCTGCCGAACCTGGCGAGAAGCCAAAGCAAGCTAGTTTGGCTTGTTATTTCCCTTCAACTCAACACTGGATTAAACTTAGCAACCACATTATCAAAAAGTGAATATTATTGCGTCCTGTTAAAAACTGCTAATTGTTTCAAGTTTTCACTTTTTTTATTAACATTTTCAAAGATATAATTACACATTTTTTTAGATTTATACGAGGCAGTTTTGATGGTATCGGTCCTCGTCATCCTTCAATTTTTTATTCATGGAAATGAAGAAATGAAGTTCATTAGCTGCATGTGTGTTCGATAAAACTTTTCTACAGCCTAATCATGTATTGCAAATTAAAAAAGCACTTTGAAGCAGCATCAAATTTTTATAATGGATGCGTCTTCGTGTTTATTTTTAATTTAAACGGTTTGAGTAATAGAAGAATGTTTTCTATGTAATGTTTTTACAAAGTCCCCCTAGGCTACCGAGGTTGACCCCTATTTATAGAGAACTGTAACTGTTTGTACTGCAGCTGAATATCCCAAAGCACATCATCAGTAAGTTTTGAGAAGCTAATTCCCTGCGCACAAAGTACCATTCCTGCAGGGTGTGTACCGTAAAAAATGTTCCTCCGAAACATTTTGCCCTCACGACAATGGGATTCAACTAAATTTCCGAGTATTTTTTCTATAGATGTAGAAGTTGAGAAATTGAGGGCAATGCATTTATTGAAGTACTTGAATACGTTTGAAAGATGCATTTAAAATTTGTTGCTAAAATAATTTTAGTATTGTATTTAGTACATAAATACGCTGAATCTATTTAGCACTTATCTCTAAGAATATTTCAAGCCAAATTCTCGATTGCTAAACACCGAAGAAAAATGAGCGCATAGAGTATTTAAGCGCGAGGTTTCTGAATGGTGTTGATTTTTATTTGGCGAAAATTATTTACGTTTCTTAAATGAGCCAACAATTTCCTTCAACGCATTGCTTTGAAATTTACAATGCACTCGAATTATAATTATTTACCTAAAATTCTTAAATTTTTTTAATTTACAAGACAAAGTCCACCTTGCAAATTAGGGTCGAGATCAGTTGTAGATTGTACTTTAGATTGCATTTACCTTAAAGACAAAAGAAACGTAATTCAAATCCAAGCTGAACGTGCGACGCTTAATATACAGTAGGATAACCTGGCTACTAATTACCTACCCTCACTGCGAGTACCTCTGTGCTTTCTTGCAAAAAAGTTCTTGACATTCTTGATGAAATATACGATCTATATCGTTTCGGTCTACGGACTTCTTTCTGCGTACTTTAGCGGCGAAGGCGAGGATGAGAAATTGTGATGTTGTAATTGTCGCAGTATCTTATCTGTGATTCAAATAACGACTAGCCACGTTTCATTTATTTATCCACTGACTACACGAAATTTTGCCTCAGTGCAAAGATTATAAGACAAATTTTACCGCTTGCCATCTTCATCCATGAATGTGATTTCGTAGCGAAGGAAAAATCACAATCATCATTACCATACGTCATTCAACAGGAAACATTTTTTACCCTAACTCTCCCTATCTTTTGAGCACCTCGAATGTAACACAGGACGTAATATGACATAAGTCCCATTTTAACATAAGTCCGGTTTTAACATAAGTCTTACTTTAACAAAAGTCCCATTTTAACGTAGGACACATTTTAAAATAAGTCCCATTTTAACAAAAGTTATATTTTACCATGATTCCCGCATTAAATAAGAGCATTAGTCCCATTTTAACATGAGTCGCATTTTAGCATAGGACGTGTTTTAATGTAGGAGGCATTTAAGCATTGGATGCAGTCCGACGTAAAACTCATTCTTCCTAGTCCACACCATACGTACGCCTGGTTGTGACTCTCCTTGCACGTCACAGACGTGTGGGCGGGTGTGTGATCTTCTCGTGCTCTTCAGGAGCGTGCGTGTGTTGTGGTGCAGGTGTGTGTTTTGGTGCAGTAATGTGTTGTGGTGCAGTAATGTGTTGTGGTGCAGTAATGTGTTGTGGTGCAGTAATGTGCTCTGGTGCAGTACTGTGTTGTGGTGCAGTAATGTGTTGTGGTGCAGTAATGTGTTGTGGTGCAGTAATGTGTTGTGGTTTAGTAGTGTGTTGTGGTGCAGTAATGTGTTGTGGTGCAGTAATGTGTTGTGGTGCAGGTGTATGTTGTGATGTGATAATGTGGTACCGTAATACGTTACAGAAGTGTGAAACACTAGCGCGTGCTGCCATAGTGTCCAAAGGAAATGTGAAACAGAGATGTAAGGCGGTAACGTCGCGGTGTCATGCGATGTATTTGATGCTTTAATGTGAGACAGTAATGTGAAGTGCTGTAGTAATGTGATGCCGTAATATGGTGCTGCGGGAATGTGAAACCTCTATGTGATGCCGTATTGTGCTACTGGTATGTGATGTTGCGATGTGATCTACAGGCAGGTATTATGAAAGGATACGGTTATGTGATGCAATAAAGTGATGCTGCTATGTAATGGCCTTTGTGTGATGTTTGAGTGATGTGCCGTCAATGCGATTCAGTAAGGTGATACAGCAGTGTAATGCAGTTGTGTGATGTTCTAAAGTGATGACTTCAATAAGACGCGATAAAGTGAAGCCTGTATGCGATGCTCTCAAAATGACTCCAGCGAAGAAAAATCTTCAGCGACAGCGGCCGTTTTGCGGAGGAAATGTTTAGCGGCGGCATCCCCTTTGAGACTTCGAGAAGTTCTCGTAAAAACTTCTGACCGCCAGAAGCAAGCTAAGTTTTCCAAAAATGCGTCCCATTTTGTGCGGCAGAAAATGGGTAAATGGAATATCTCTTAAAGGCTGAATTATTGATAAGTCCATGAAACCATAGCAATCAGCATGAGCATTTTCAGAAAAAATTTCAATTCTGCCCCTCATCATTGTTGCCTTACCACACTTCGGAAAATGAAGAGTCGTCCTAGGCTTCCCACAGTTTCCAAATTAATTTAGCTTCATCTTGGCAATCATGTGTACTAATTGAAGAGAAAATCTAACCATCGATAGATCACTTCGCAATCAAATCAATTTTAGAGGTAAAATCATTGCAATTTCTTGAAACAGAATTTCCTTTCACTGAAACTGCAGCCAGATTATTTGAAACCAGTCTTCACTGAGAATTGATTCATTAACCTTCGCATCGAAAACAAAACAAAAATTGCATCGCCGAGCCCGCTGAAAGCGCTCAGTTTCACGCGTGCGGACTCGATCTAGTATTGATCATGAAACCCCTTCATCGCAGCGCAAATGCTTCACTCATTTCAGAATAGGATTGGTGCTGCAATTAGCAGCTAATCTGGACGTGTTGCTTTTTTCCAAAGCCCTGATGACAGAGAGTGTGCAGACGCAGGATGCCGCGTGTGGGGTGCAGAATTGCATTCATTCTCACGTGACCGACCGATTGGAAGATTAATGAGTGAGCTAGGGGGTATGAGGCAGTGCAAGCGAGCGCGTTCCGTGCTCCGAAACACACGAATTAACGAACGTGAGAACAGTGAGTCCTTTTCTACGCATCTAATCCGTTGTCTTCCAACAACTCTAGTGCACATGTTTGTTAATGCACATGCATGTTATTATGTACACCCAGTAGGAAGATGAGATGCAAAACATTTGGAATACTCAGTTGATGGCTTTTGTAAGCATTTACTAGCCCGGTACTACCAACATTTGGTACAAGTTAAGCAATTTAGAACAATCGCAAAAAATGCACGTTTAGTTCACAGCACACTGAATGCGCTCGTACTTTAAGTCTACATGTTAAACACAGAATTAATGTCAAATTCAGTACTGACAAATAATTAAGAATTATTATGCGAAATGTAATATCTTCGTGATACTTTCAAACTCAAAGATTCGTCAGCTCAAGTGCAGTGGTGTGTTTAAAGTTGGTAAAGCCCTGTAATATCATGGCTTGGAGTTTCAAAAGTTCGATTGCTTTTAATTAACCCTACATTAATTACTTTACCATCAGTGCTGTCTCGAGACATTGAAGTGAATGCAGCACATTAAATAGCCGTATGAGAGGAGATGTAATTCAATAACTCGTTGAGACCAGTTATTTCGCAGGAGATTTCTAACATAAAAGTCAATTTTTTCCTGTCGCTCTATAATTCCCGATCAAACGCTCGGACAGTAAATAAATCCGACGCAGGACTATTGTTTCTAGTGTGATAGTTGATCAGGCAGCCTTTATTTTGCCATCATCTATGTAAATACCATCATATAGAAACTTGAACTAGATCTGTGAAAAGACTTTGCCAAGGCACTCAATTTCCAAGTCAATCTCTCACAGGCTAAACAAATTCAAGTTCCCAGAACTTCTGCTTTTTATACAAACTGAAAAGACAATAAAAAGCACTTAAATTTCCACTTCCTGGTGCCTTCCTCGTCAGTGAAAATATTTCGCTGTCAGTCTCACCGTTCATGGGATATTCATCATGAAGAACGTTGCCGGGCTACGAACGTCTCTGGGTAATTAAAGTAAGTTTTAATTCCTCGGTAAAATTTTTCAGCTGCTCTATTCACTCTGCTGCAAAAGTACGTGTACTGACTCGAATTGATTAAATGGGGTCTCGCTCCAAGCCTTATTTGGTTTCAGTGTATCTTGAATTCCATGATTTTCGCTCGTTGCAGGGATTGGAAATGCTGCTCATTCACAAGTCTGCTAGAGCATACATTAATCATCAAAACCCCTGGGATTTGCTCAGAACAGACATCTACATAAGTGCAGTTTCTAATCTAGCATACGAAACAACAGCTTTGAAAATCATCTCAGAATATGTGTAATTGGGAGGCCGAACAGGTTATTTCTCAGGGTTAAATGTATTTCTGATGCCATTTCACTGATATCAACTCGTCTCGCTCTTCCCCCGCCCGTCTCAGTACACACGACACGAAGCAATATAGCTGTGCTGTGTCTCCGGACTCCAGAATTGTCTCCCTGTTGATCTCCGAAATACGGGAAGCCATGATCACGATGGGTTAAATTTCCACAGTCGACGAAGGCAATAAAAAAATTTTCGGGTTTTGGGATTAATATGTTACCTCCATCAATGAAAATATCAACTTGCCGACAAAATAGCTCCCGTAATAGTAGTTTGACTGATTCAATATAATAGACTGCCAAATATTTTATTCAATAAATATGCAACAGGCTGCATTTTTGACATACTGAAAATTCTGCAGTAAACAGCGATCACTCATATTTTGTAACATACCGAACATTAAAATCTGGTAGAGTTCATTTTTGAACCGCATACTGGACCGTGAAAATTTGACCTACTGCTCGTATATCAGGGAGGAAACCAGTTGCATAATATTTTGCGGTAATGTAATGAGTCAAAAGTCCCTTGCCCCTGAGCCCCTGATGTTGACATGTCCTGCAAGTTATGAAGTCTCACACTTGGACAACCTAAAGCCATCGCAAGTTGAGCAAGTGTCACTGTAAGTGGACCATTTTATCATGTGGTTTCATTTCTCGCTACAGGATGACCAGGGTACACATGGCTTAAAGATTTATTAATTTTGGAATTCTCCTCTTTGACTCCGACCTCTGCTCTTTTGAAGATCCCTTTACTTAGCTGCAGGAGTCTACTCTTTCAGTGAACCATACAGCAAGAATAATAAAAAGAAATCTTCTCAGATACTTCGATTTAAGATGTGGTATTTGAGATCTTTGTGCAGAGAACAAAGCAATTACGGACGTCATCATCGAAGTCCAAAAGTCACCTTTTAGGAATTTGTTTTACTTGAAAAAATTGGTAAGGTTCTTTAGGGAAAGACAACGATAGGATTTACCAATGAAACCTGACCTGGTTCCAAAATTGCAAAAAGTCAAGTAAGACTCATACTATTTTCTACTACGTGTGTCCATGAGACCTTTTGACAGATATTACTAACGACAAGTAAGTTCCTGAATTGGTTTTTCCATTGCACGATTTTTGATGCATGTTGCAACGGATTACAATATTTTACAATGCATCCATGCTTCACCACACAATTCAAATTTAATTATTCATGCTAAGATGAAGCCCAATTCTTACACTCAAAACAAGGCATAAATAAAATTCAGCTCTCCGAGGCATGCTCACGTTTCTCCATTGCAATGAAGGAAAATGTAGGCAAAATGCCAGTGAGGATACTCTGAAATCTGTGCTCGAAAGTGTTTGTCTGCCTAGATCATTTTTATGCAACCCCCAAACCTAAGTCTAGAATGGTTTGTAGTAAATGGGTTGACAAAAAAATAGATTCACGTCATTAGTGAATCACAAAGCTCACATGTCACAGGCTCCGAGCAATATTTTAAAATTACCTCATTAACATTATCGCATATTACTCGTTATAGGCAGCGTCAGTGACTTCGATAAGAGAGGGGAATGAAAACGCTACACATTACAAGCTATAAGCTCATTGAGAATTAGATAAAGTATATTATTTCATTCACTTGAGTATATTTTAGGCACTAACGGATCAAACTTTGAACAACTTGATCCAAAGATAATTTTATCCTTGAAAACCGCATGTTCTACCTACTTTACGTCTACCTCAGATCGAGTAATTTACGTGTAAAAATGAGATTAAACTCATGCTAAAGCCAGAATGATTAATTTTTGTTTTTACAAATCTATAGCAATGAAACAAGCTTTTCTTATACGCTTCACCAACCTTAACTTTCCTCCGCCGCTTGATACATCTTAGAATTCTCTAACAGCTCTGTTAGTTCCTGGAGTTATTTCTGCGCCTCAGAGAAGCAAGCGTTGATCAAAAGATCTGCCTGATGGACAGGGCAGCGCAGAGGACATTAACGACGTCGTACATCTGACGTCCGATCACCGCTGTCTTGAGTGATCGCCACCGCCGTATTGCTCGGTCTGCCTTTTATTGTGCTAGTTTTTTGCGCGCGTTCGATTGATTGCAACTAATGAACAAGTGCACAGCATAGATACATTAATGTAGATTTGTCTGCCTAAATTAGCGCATTCAATGGATTGTTGCTACAAATGCAACGTGCAACTCTTCTGTTACTTTGTAACGACCAGTTCTATTTCTGATCCTCTGAATTATTAATTACCCACAGATGCAGTATTTCACAGACTCATAAAATCAGTTCATGTCTCTGAAATTTGAATTGTCTACAGTATAAAAACGTTTTGACTTACGTGTAAATTTTTCTCAAACGACTTAGTATTTAAATTTTAGTTTTCATTGCAATTAGCACTTGAATATCAACTTATTTGAATAAAATTCAGAATTCCATGGTCGCTTTGAGCTTCGTAACTTGCGCAGTTTAAGAAGAACCACTTTTACGTCTATTCTTCAATATTTTAAAAATACTTCGTTTCCTAATGTACATAACAACAAAAATTTGATTACTTCTTTGAATAGTTAAGCAACTGTTTTATTTTTCCATAACATGACAGCCTTGATTACCTGCAAGAGATATTTTTTCACTGTATCTGTTTTTTTAAATGAGCATGAGTGGAGTCGTCTGAAGTCTACAAAAAATATCAAAAGCGCATTTTACCATGATGTTATTTATGCATTACTTCGAGTTTCACATCTTCAGCGCTGGCGTCCTTATTTACTCAAAATTTATACTCAGCAACTGCTCCTTTTCGGAGTCTTTTTGCCTTGAGCGAAAGGAAAGATTTGAAATGCATTAATTCGTAAGTTCAGCGTTCGGAAAAAGGCTTGATTGTAAGAGTTCGCTCTGACGAATTCCATTTGAATATTCTAAAAGATTTTCCCCGGTCTGTCATTCCCTGGCCCCTCTCACCCCGCAGCTTTGGATGCTCGGTTTTGTCGAGCTCACGCGTGGCCTCTACTGACAGCTCGCAAAAACCCTTCAGTATTTTTAGTCCTGGTAAATTTTGTTGTTGAATCAAAAGAGTGCAGTTTTGAAGTTTAGTTTACGCAGAGTTCCAGCCATTTTTGAATTAGGAGAGTGCGGCTCAAAAATTAAGAATTTTGGCGACTGCTTTGTTCCCACAGCAATGAACTCTGGACATGTTCCTCGGAACCCATTTTAAAATTTTCAATAATTTTCCGGGAGTTAACGTTCATTGTATTATTTAAGCCTACGAATCACTTCATTTTTTGAGTAGGAGCAGCTTCATGGTACATTGGCCTTAAAAAATCAATATGCATTGATGTTTGGTCAATAGAACTCAAAAACAGGTCACCTCTGTTTTTGGTAATTAAAGCATTCCATGCCATTACGCTCTGTGGCGAGTTGTAAGGCGACAAAATTGGTGAGAAAGTGTAAAATTGGTGAAAAAATGCCTTCTCGTTGGACTCAATCTGCTCACTGAAGCGGAGCGTGGTGAGGAACTGTAGAGTGAAGAGTTTCACGACGCCATCACAACCCTTCCACAATTTCCCTATCATGGAAACGCTGTTAAAATGAACGTAAAATTGCAGGTTTTTTTTACGTTGCAATCAATACATATTTTCGGCCCTTGCACACTTCATAACTAGATGTAATTTGAATAACGTTCCCATAATATAGAAATTTTGAAACTTATAGGAACGAATGACATTATTTGCATGTAGCTTAAAGTCTATTTCATAACAACGGGCCGTAAATTCGTTAAAGGTACCTCAGGATTCCCACAATGTGTGTCAGGAAAGTTACAACTTATAAAAATAATGTTATCTTCAATCGCATTCCAATTTTCTACGATTACATTTTTACAAGTAGCGGGTCTTTTTTCATCATGAATTTCAAATATTTACATCACGGTTAAACTAAACTGTGTATTTTAGAGACAAATCATTATTCTTACGTCAGTTGTAAACTCATTTTGCGTCCCTTTCAGAAGTGGAGTTTCCAGAAGTTTTGATTGAGTCACATCAGCTACGCGATGGTGAAAATATATCGCCTGACATACGTAATGAATCCGATTTGTTTTGATGCAAAACCTATAATTTTACGCACTTAGGAACATAACACACAATGTTTGAAACTTTATACATTCACACACTCGGGTATTGGAACGTCTACATGGCACCAGAATTGCAGTTCACTCTTTCTGAATTCAAGTATTTCTCACTGATTCCCACCACTATGCTGAAAATTATTCCATATTTTCTGCCGTGATGTCTCGTAATACAACAAAAGATTACGTTGGTAAGCGTTTAAATAGAAACATCCTTCACAGTAATTCAAACTGTTTTTCTTTCTCTATGCTCTGTGAATCAGTGAGGTTACGTGGAATATCTTCATTCTGCAACTTCGCTTCTCATTTGCAGGGCAAGGAAGCGTGTAAATCAAGGGGACGTGTTAAGGAGGTCTCAGTGTCTAAAATTTATGGACGTTGTTTAAATTTCCCGAGAGCGAGCGCACCGGCGCTGCGTATTTGCTTGCAAACTTTTCTTAGGAATTTCTCGCAGCAAAGTGGACTTTTTATTCTCAGAAAACGATGCAGAGTAGTACGTGTTCCATTAAAATACCATTCGGTCTAAAGATTAAAAGGTCATTAAGGGCATTAATTCAGTTCACATTGCGTCATTAGTAACTCGGCTTGCAAAGTTACTGCATCTGAGGAATATAGACCTGAATTAGGAACATCCTGCACCCGAGAATTAGGGAATCTTCGGTTAAATTACGTTGATTTATATTTACCGAGCAACGTAAGGCCGTAAAACTATCCTAGATGCCATAAGAACGGCAGACGATAAATTTCAAAATAATGGCAAATATTATCTGCCCTTCCTATAGCATCTATAACCATTTTACGGCTTGATGTTGCTCGGTAAATGTCAATCAAGGTAATTCTTCGATACACTCAAATGCAATATAAACTAACATTCTTTAAGTTTTCAAATTTATTTGTTACTGACGACACAAGCATGACCTAAAATATTGAAGTTGATTGTATTAATTCACAAAACATAACCTCATTTTAAATGTAAATGAGAGAACTAGGAATATCATACTATACATTTGCTAGTGAAAAGGACGTTTCGAGCTTTCGTTAATTGTCAGCTAAGAAAATGCAAGAAATGTCATCTGTAAAAGAATGGGATCAGCTGGAATGAAAAAACTCAAACATACAATAATTAGCAAATAATAAAATAAAGTAAACTACCTTTTGGATATGGACCACTGAAAAGAGACTAAGCTATTCGAAACTGGTTTCGTCCTGGGATTGAAAAGAGATTTCAAAATTCTCAAATCGTTAGAAAAGTTTGCCCTATCTAAAGCCTTAAGATTACTGTTGTTAACTTGGGCATTACTCAAATTTACATGATACCGTTGGGCTGAATGTGAGGGAATTGCTATAATATTTCCAGTATGATAACTTCTTAAATGTTGTTCGGCGTTCTTGCAAACCAAGAAAGGAGATGTCATGCCCACATACTCAGACGTACAAAATTCTCAACTATGTTCATGGATTAAAGCTGTCTGCATCGTAGTGGAATGATAATTGTTTAGGCGGAAGAATGGACCTATTCTACTCCGACTAGCTAACATGATTCGAAAATTCTGTTCGCCGAAAATTTCCCGAGCAAAGCCAAAATATCTTTTTCATTTTCTCTTACTCAGGACCAAAATTCGGAAACAAGGTTTGAGTATTGGTAACCGTTCAATCCGAAGGTGATGAACTGTTCTAGTTTCTTGAAAAAGTTAACTAATTTTCGACTCGATGAACAATGATGAAAGTAAGACTTCAGTAAAAAACTAATTCAACATTTAAGGATTTGCAATTTCTTTTCATTTGTTTGACAAAACCAGTTTTGAAAAGCCACGTAGGTCCTTTGAGTTGTTCATAGCCAGAAGCTGGTTCACTTCATTTTAGTATTTGTGTATTAATTAATGTGTGTTTCTTATTCTACTTCATTCCATTGTTTTACATGTGACATTTCCTACATTTTCTTAGCTGATGATGAGCAAACTCTTCAAACGTCCTTTCAACTAGTAAATGCCTAATACGATGACCCCTGTTCTGTTATTTATTTTTAATAATAGATGATATTCTTATGGCTGTTTCGTACACAGCATCATTTTATGCACATTACTGGAGAAGTAAACGGCTCAAATGATGCAGTAATTTACATAATATATCTATGACAAAATCCCGATAGGAAAAAATGATCAGAGTTGAATTTCTCTAGGGCATTGAACCTGGCATAAATGCACAAATACATGAGATTGGAAAAGATTTTACTCACTTAACAAACTCGATCCTTCGTACAAAAGATCCTCACACTTTTCTCTCTATATAGAAACATCACCGTTGTACCACACCAACACAAATTAAAAATAAATTTTGGGTAAGCGCAAACAAGTATTTTAAATCTCACCCCAATTCAAAGGACTAAAAAAAATTGCTTCTGCCTTACTTTGATTTTCTTCAAATACTCACTGTTTTTGAACTCTTCGTTTGGGTCAACCGGTTCCTCATCTCCGTGGTCGTTTGAAGGGCCATCATGGCGCAGAGGAACCTCATCCGAGGCAGGCTTGATGACCACAGCTTTGCTCCTCGGCTGCCGGTTGTGTTCCTCCAGGTTCAATCTAAAGCCGGTGTCTGCGGTGGCCGAAGTAGCTTTTAGCACGCCTCCCTCTTTGTTTGGGCTAGAAATACGCGTGAAAGGCACGTTGAGTCCTCCTTCTTTGCCAGAGTACACGGCTTTATGAGGGAAATGCTTTGAAGGCTGCTCCCCAGAGTCCAAGTTGCCATCTGGATACCTTGATGGGGTATAATAGGACAAGAGTCCATCTGACTTGATGGAACTTCTCTGGTTTCCGTGTTGGCTGTTATATGCATCATAAATGCTAGATTCTGGATTTCTGGAGTTCTTCAGTGAGCTTTGAACATTTTTACTAAGAGGTTGAAATTGACTTGTGACACCGTGAATTACGGTTTTCCCATTGCTTTGTGCCCGTAAAGAACTGCGAGTGGCGGTTAAGTCAGATATTCTGGCAAGTTTTTCTGTGAGAGAGTTAGAGCTTCTGTGTCTCTCTGTCTCGGTGTTTTCTGGGTATTGGACACCGATGCCATGGGACGGAGAATGGGCGGGCTGCTTGCCAGAAAAGTGAGGATCCGATGAAGAAATGCTATTGAAAAACCGTCCGGATTTGCTGTTGAGTTCAGTGGACCGATCGTCAGTATCTGAGGAGTAACTAGACGCGCTAAGCAGGAGCATGCATGTTATGAAAAGAATGGAATGCCCCAACTTGGAATCCTGCAATCTACGATTACTTTGACATATAACAGATGTCATTATTGGAATGAATGTGAAGCGTTCAAATTCAAAACAATTTCATTGTCTCAACATGATACTTAATGCCTTTATTCTATCATAGTTAATTCACCATGTTCTTAAACACAAATAAACTGTATTTGAAATGTTTAATGATTTTCAGAACATTACCTGCAAGAAATGGAACAGATTATTGATGACATATTGTAGTTTCAGTTGTACATAAAATAAGCAAGTTACATGGAAAATCTTACCTTATTATGATAAATATCACTGTACGCTGGGAGACACGATCGAACACCTTTTCTAACTAATGACAGCAAGCATCGAATAATAAACATGCATTATCTTGACAGTGACCTACAAATTTTTCGATTTATGATGAATTTCATTTTAAATTTGATGATATGAGACGTCGTTGAATACAATTTCAGCAAACGCTGTTTGAAATTCGACCTTTTGCAGCCCAATCATGAGTTGCAGTGCAAAGAGTGCGTCTCTTTTCAGTTCAGCTGTACATCTTGCGAAGCTGCATTCATAACAAATACTCTCTTTTCTTCAGGTTTGCCTACAACGTCAACGGTATTCGGGTAGCAAAAACCGTGAGGCAAAGAAATAGGTAATTCGAGAATACAACTTGGTAATTGTATTGAGGGACTTCATAGGTTATCTCTCCAAACTACCTCCTCTCCCTCACATCTCCCCTCTTCCCTGAGGTTCGCAGTTGCTGAATTGTAGACTTTTCGATTTGCATTCCAAACTCCTATTCTGAGATCAAAGGCGTTCAAACTTCCAGTGAGTAATTTTGAAGTCGGGGAGAGCTTTTCACCTGCGGATAGTTGCCCTGAATCTCAAACTCAGTTTTGCAGCTGCATCAAAAGAATTGATCAATCTCATACTGGTGAAATCTCCCATTTTCATGAACTATTTCGTAATCGAAAACCTGCCTGGCAACCAAAGAAATTCGCATTCTTTCTTTCCACTGGAAAATTCAGCGTGAACCGGAAAGAATGATCAATGTTTTTAACACAAAAGCGACCCTCGTTTTGATCGAAGATCTGCAATCTTAATTACTAAGGACTTTGCTGGGATCGTGTTCTTATATTTTCTGAAGCACATTGCACGCAGAGATCAATAGCCAAAATTGTGACCCGACTTGTGCCGATCGGATATTGCTGGCACAGGCTGTTCATTCTGTATTATAAACGGCAGATATTAGGTTTGGTCAGACGTTTGGTTTATTCTTTTCTCATTGATCTGAGACTCGTGTGATCTTCATGCCGAGGATGGAGTGCTTTGAGTAAAAATCAATCGCATCAGAATCCCTTAAGTGAAAGGAAATTGGATTCAAGAAATATTAGGGCTCGAAATATGCCGCCACTTGAAATGATTTACAGCTTCAGAGAGTCTTGAGGCGACAATTTGCTTCAGTAACTGAAGCGAAAAATTATTATTAGTACCAATCATGGAGCACATTAAAAAATTTCTCCAAGCTTACTTTACCAGCTATCATATGTAAACTAACCAATTTAATATCACCTGCATTTTTTTTTTAGAAAAAGAACCATCTGTGAATGAATGATTTGAATAATTTTAATTTAGGATTCATTAGGTTGGAAAGAAAGTAAAATTATCTTCTCTAAAGCATTTACTGCAACAGACAGACTCAGATTATAAAACTATTGAATCCCGGAAATAGTTTCTCCAATTCGAATGATCTGTTTAAAATGTTTGTTCAACTTTCCAAATTAAATTCTTTGGTAATGTATTAGAACAATCCGGGTTGTTTTTGGCATAATCTTTTTTGCGAATAATTTTGAACGGATACCAAAACAATTTTAATCCCGTTGAATAATACGAGATAATCCTTCCACCCAACAATGAATCTTTAAGGTGTCCTGGGAGCAAGTAAGCACAGTCAATCTCTGTTTTGTTGAGCGTCATTCATTGTATGAGGGCCATTGCCCAAATTTCGAAATCTTCCTCATTAAATGAAGTCTTGAAATTATGGTGGTATGGGTCATATTGAATTAATCACCTGCCGATTAAATTTTGATTAAGAAAACATTTTCAAAAGCTTTCTTTCAAATGGCTTTGGTCTCCCTGAAGCTGAAATGCGATCCTAGAAGGGAAAATTTCCAAATGAAAAGTTAACTAACAACCACATGAATTTTCGATCAATCAAATCACTAGTCCCACAGGGACAGTCGGATTTCCATTTGTACAACTGAAGTTCCTTCCTTGTACATATTTAAAGAGCATACAGTGTTTTAGATACTCCTCACTTACATCCAATTCATAAAGATTAAGCCAAACAATGGTATCTAACACAATTATTTTTTTCTGGGAGAGTTATGAAAATATATATTGATGAAAATTTAACAAAAGGTAGAACACTGAAAGGCACTTTGGAAGATGCTAAGTGATCGAGATAAACAACATTACTCTCCTTCCGATTTTATATTTAGTTTTAATCAGAACGTAGGAACTTTAAAAACGTTTTGATTGGAAAAATTTATTCTTAACAGGGTTTATTTCAAGTCGCGAGAATCTAAGCACAAAATTCTAGTGATTATAAGTAGATACTGTATAAAAACACAATTTTATCACTTCACTTCTTTTGAGAAATTAAGTAGTACATTTTTCTGTCAAGAAACCTGGCACTATAGTGTTATCTAAACTTTTGTCTTTGCAAAGTGAAGTTGAGTTTCGGTTCCAATAATTGTAAGCAAAAATAATTCACCCTAAGATAATTTAGTTGATCGAATATGGGTTGAAATTATTTGAGTGTACTACTTCAACATTTCAATACATTAAAATAATATGATAGAAAATCCGTTCATTACCAATGCAGAATCTAAGTCCTTTTGATGTAGCTTCACAAAGGTATGACATCTCTCCTAGGACATTCAACACTCTACGTAACTTAATGCTTTGCATCACACTCACTTCTCCTCATGCAGCACCAGACACGCCCATTAACATTTTTAATTATTCTATCTCGGCAGCTTGGAGCTGTGTGCCTTGAAGTTGACTTTGCAGAAGCTACCTCGTGAAATGGTCATTCAGAACTTGGGCTATACAGGGCAGGCACTTACATCTCCATCACGCCCTATTAACTAAACAGAGACTCGGCAGAGCAAAAAGTGCAGCACGCTACGCAGGCAAACTCCCTGAGAAGTAATTACCCGCCTTGGTTATTATGGAAAAAATCCTCAGTCAAGTGCCGACGCAAGAAAAAAGGCGTCACTGCGGCGAGATAAGGAAGGGACTTTCTGGTGAAGTAAAGCATCATTAAAGCTTTTTATGTCCCTGCAAAATTTTTCTGAGTGAAAGGCAAGAAACTGATGAGGCAAAAACCACGAGGAAGCCTCAACTTCTGAAGGCTGGTTAACACAAAGGATTTGAGTTTGTGTCCTAACAGCAGACGTTTTTCAAAATGGAATTTGGAGTTTTATCTAGTTAGCTCGAGAAACGAAACGCTTTCAACTCTAATTTATTTATTCATTTTATTAAAGTGATTGATATGTTAGATAAAATTTGACATGGAAATATTTGCGAATAATTTCAAGTAGAAAATAATTTTCAATTTATCTTTGGTACAAGAAAGAAGTGAAACTCAGAGCTCGCCAAAATTTCACCCGATAAATCCACAGGGAGCATCAGAAGCATCATAGAGCCATAAGGATTTGAATGGATGAACAGATATTATGAAGGGAAACTACAAATATGCCGTGAGAAACACAATTTAAAAATGCGAGGCATAGGATGACTTAGTTATTCTCCCAGTTCTTATAGCTGAAATTAACATCATGTTCAATTTTA
Organism: Platorchestia sp. MABIK; assembly: GCA_014220935.1. Lineage (NCBI taxonomy): Eukaryota > Metazoa > Arthropoda > Malacostraca > Amphipoda > Talitridae > Platorchestia > Platorchestia sp. MABIK. Next base: position 26,053 of record JACJUY010006738.1, read on the forward strand.
ACTAACTTAACATTATCTATTTCAAGTCAATTGGCTAAACTGTGACATGTATGCAAATAATTCATGATTTATTAGCCATTAGAAATTTTTTCAGAAATTCTGATAAATGAATGTAGTAAATATAAAACAACAAACGATAGCTGATGTGATGAGTTTCAATTAACTGATATGTGCTCACTCCAGAGAATGCCAAGTTTGATACGTTCTGAGAGGAAAGGTTGAAGGTATATGTTGGTTTTTTCCTAGTTGGTTTTTCTAGACTTTTTTTTTCAAATTGAACACTCAGATAATTAGGTGCGAGGATTTTCAAGTTCTTTTCAACGATAAAAAAAATTTGTACTGACGTCATGATGTCGAGCAGATTTTTTATTTGGTAAGAGAGTTTAAACTGAACCTTTTCGCAGAGTATGCACCCATGATTTTTATGATTAATTACAAAAAGATTGGAACAAGTACTCAAAAAGCAGACTTAAGGTCACAATAACAAGTTAAGAGCTAAAATTTCCGAAATTAATTTGACTGAAATAAGACGGATTTCCACTGAGGATAGAAGACGCTGTTCTATTTCTCCGAATGAAAATTTCAAAACATTCAAGCGCGAGAATGACGTGTCATTTCGAGGTTGATGAAGGCAAAAAAAAACTGCAATTAGTTGATAAGAGTCTCCAAGTTATGAGATTGTTGATGACAATGCTCATGTGATAACTTTGAAGCCTTCATCCTGCAATGGTCGCTTGAATCCTGAAACTTAGTACGAAAATGCTCCTCTGAATCAATTATACTAAAATTGTTGTTTGGAGCTTCCATGCTGGAATGGTCGGCTGAAAGTTTCACACTGAATTGGTCGTCTGAAGTTTTCAAGCTGAAATGCTTGTCTGAAAGGGAAATGCACACTATGAAATGATGAAGCTCTACAGAAATGAAGCATCGCTCAGCCATTGTCGCGATATTTTCCATTTTTTTTGTAATACGAGGGACGTTAAATTGCGGTTGTCACATAATGTAAGTCATATGATTATTTCAATTCAGTAAGTGATTTTTAGAGCGAATTTTCTCTCAGAATTTAACACGCTT
>JACJUY010006738.1:27640-48723 GCA_014220935.1 Platorchestia sp. MABIK
GGCTAATTTATCTTATCCGTGCCAGCTAATTAATCTTATCCGTGCCCAAGGGCTAATTTATCTTATCCGTGCCAGCTAATTAATCTTATTCGTGCCCAAGGGCTAATTTACCTTATCAGTGCCCAAGGGCTAATTTACCTTATCAGTGCCCAAGGGCTAATTTACCTTATCAGTGCCCATGGGCTAAATAATCGTATCCGTGCCCAAGGGCTAATTTATCTTATCCGTGCCCAAGGGCTAAATAACATTATCCGTTCCCAAGGGCTTGCTAATCTTATCCGTGACCAAGGGCCAATAAACCTTAACTGTTTCAAGGGCTTTTCAACCTTAACCGTGTCCAAGTTCCATTTAAGTGCATACGGTAATTAGATTTGGCAATTTAGAACACTAGTAATCGCATGGCATTTCGCGATTCCTATTTTAATGTGCTCACTTCGCTTACACTGGACTGGCAGGTCCTACTGATTCCTCCTAAAAGTCCCGAAGCCGTAGGGCTCTTCTTCGGCTTAAAATAAAGAGAGTACGTGATGAATTTTGCACCATAAATGAGTGTCATCGTCTTCTCAAGAAGCGCGAATAAAATTTAAGTTTAATTCTTCGTTTTCGTTCTCTTCGGAAAGAGTCTTGAGTTAAAATCTATGTTTATTCTGACGTTATACTTTTAATACTAAATAAAACTAGGTAAATTTGAAGATCGTTAATTTAGTGGTATTTTTCTCATACAGTTGTGTTGGTGCATTCGCACTCGATAGGTTGTTTATTTTCGTTTCCTGTTGTCTTGGAAAACGGCGATGCGCCGTACTGCCGAGGAATATTTCATATGAACTAATTATAATTTTATTTTCATTATTCTAAGCTTGCTCGAAGAAAGGATTATTCAAGGGTACTTGGGCATTAAACTGTCTTTAATTTCCTTTTAAATAAATCATGTTTATCAACTAATAAATTAATCGTTACTTAACACGTCGGAATTATATTACGCATTTAGGCTACCGCAATAACATTTTCAAACCCTCAACTTTGACTACATTCAAGACAGGAAAAAAAGGCAGTAACAGATTTGTAATTACAGTAGTGTTTTATCTATTGAAAACTGCTGAAGAAAATATTATGTATATGATTTCGGTTATGCATTCTCATTGAAATCTTTGACTCCTGTGAATAAAAGTAAAAACATATTAGCTTCTCCCGAACCTCCTCGTGACGTTCTCCTCACATTTCCTCATGAATACTTCTTGCGTTGCAGTAAGTTGGAATGAACACTTTTCCCTGTATGTTTTACATCATAACTTACCCTCACACGTACGACCTCACATTCTTTAGTCACGACTCATGCTCATTTTTCCCCTTTTTCATGCCTCTGGCACTATTTATTCATGCAATACATGTAAAAAACTTAGAAAATAGAATTAATTTATTCAAAATTGTGAACTTAGTAAAATATTAACCCAACTGAACTGTTTGTCTTGAAAAACAAAGACGTTACTGCGGATTTAGTGAACTATTTTGACCTCTTTCGACACAAATCCATAAGTGTAAAAATATAAAGTCTACAATTTGCAAAAAAATAAAACAATCAGCAAAATTATTACCCGCTCACATTGCCCTGGCGTTGATCAGGGAGCTACATCTGAGAATTTCCGTCTCAAGTTTTCTCCTGACTCAAAGCCACTCATAATGCAAAAGCAATAAATAATCGGCGATTAGGATCAAGTAGAGTCGAAGACTAAGGGCAAAATAGGAGAATTGAAGCGTGCATTTGGGCACCCCGAGCTTGCCAATATCGGCTTATCGGTCTATTTTACTGGAATTACTTGCCCGGCGCAACCTTACATGACGTTTATGCGCCGCCTTGAGGCTGATGCTTGAAGCGACGAGCTTCTTTAGGCAGTTCAATTAAGAGAAGAATGAGAGGAGCAAAAATATCTCTCTTGAGAATACCAGGTGAACTCGGCAGAGTTTGGCTCCGCCGAAAACATTATGACATCGCCCGTGTCTAGAAATATCGTAACCATATTCTACAGAATGAGAGGTACCAATATTTTTTCATGGTCACTTTTTTGTCTTAAAAACAATTAAGCGGTTGCTAAGCCGATCTTGTGGCTGTAACTAATGTTGTTACTATATTTTTCATCTTGTATAAATCATAGATGGTGAGTCCAGTGTACTATGAAGATGACCAAGTTTTAATTTAAATCCTAGAATCAATTCTTTCTGATATTGCTTCTACTATTTTCATGGCAAAATCTAGCACCTCCGGCTGTTTTTAAATCATTTTTCAGTGTGAGGGTAAAAATTGCTAGGAGTAATGTTTTTCAATAATAGTTCCGTTTTTTCATTCATTTTGGGGCGACGATAAAAAACCATTAACTTTACAATGAGTTGAGAGCCGCAGTAAATTTTAAACAGGGATGAGACGATGTTCGTACTGTGCTGATTGCTCTTTGCATAAATCTAAAAGTTGTCATGCAGGGATAGCAAAACTGCTAAGGCCATCTAACTTGTTTGAATTTTGCACCCGAATCCCCCTAGTCTTTAAAAATTGTCCACATAATGACAGTGATAGTAGTACACTAGAGATGTTATGAATGTCATTGATACTAGAACCAGGAAAAAAAACTGATTTTAATGTAAAATAAGGAGGGGCTAACCGCGATTCAACTGTAATTTTCCAGAGATAATTAAAATGTCACTACACAAGTTTCACAGATTGTGGCATTTGACCATTCCTACAATATGTTCAACATTATGTTAACGAACAATCAACTGACATAACTCTTCACACTGTGAGTCCAACTGTACAGTAAAGTCGGGTGTATTCGTTGAATTTGTCATTATGTACAAAAGTGGTGAATTGAATAGTTTTTAACTGCACGATTTTTCTTAACTGAATAAGGAATAAGAAAACTAATTTGAGTAGTAAAAAACATCCCTAGAATTTTTGTTAAATACAGAGTGTATAATTATTAAGGGAACATGGGGAAGGAAAGCGCTCTAAATTATTTTGTGTTGCAAAGTTATCCCATCTGGTGTTATCCTAAAATAAAATAAGTTTTTAATAGCACTTTTTTCTGACGGGTTAATACGAACATTTTATATTAATTTTTTGAATTACATAACGCATATTTTAATTAGATGAACAGTATTGTTCATATAATAAAATAAACTGCTAACTCATGTTTATCAGGATTGTTAAGCGTTCCGCGTTCTCGACCGAGTAAACTTTCTAAACGGGTTTCTCCCTCGATCTGCTTAAAAGATTAATTAAGTGGTTATAATTCTCGTGCCGAATGATTATTTTGAGTCATCAATCCTCATGAAAAAATCCATCTGATAAAAAATATATTCCACATCGTATGACCGGCCCATGCTAAACATTGCAAGTATTGATGCCGTGTTATTCATGTTACGATGCCTTGTGAATATTATAATGTCTTCTTCCCGTGCTTTTACGAGATAACATCTTCTTATGGTCAAAGTCAAACAAATATAAAGAATAAAACGATACAAGCTTCTATAGTTATGCATCGGCAATCGATGCGCTGCATCCTGCGGTCTCACTTGCCTCGTATCGATGCAGTCGACGCGGCACCCTTTATTGCATGAGATGCCCTCTTAATGTGGCTCTTATACATCACGGTAAATGCGTTGTTAATAAAATACCTTATGAATAAATTTCTCTTCACGTAAACTCGCAAACATATGTGAATACATGTTTTGCCATGTGTATGCTACGAAGCAGTGTTGTGCTTGTTGCAATGCTTTGTAATGCTTGTTACAATGTTGTGTTGTGCTTGTGTCGTGCTTGTTACAATGTGTTGTTACAAAGTTGTGTTGTGCTGTTACAATGTGTTGCTACAATGTTGTGTTGTGCTTGTGTCGTGCTTGTTACAATGTGTTGTTACAAAGTTGTGTTGTGCTGTTACAATGTTGTGTTTATCTTGTTAGAATCTATGTTATGCAAGGTATAATGCTGTCTTGTGCTTGCTACAACGCTATGTTAATCTTGTAACTGTTCAATGTTATGCATAGCGCAATGAACAACATGCATGATGTGACGCCGTGTTATGCTTTTTACATGCTTGTTTTAATATAATGATTCATTGGTTTACATGTTACGATGCTTTGGCATGCATATCAGTATGATTTATATTCCACATCCCAATTTTATTTTCTTTTTGAATGGTTCAACATTTTAATGAATTGTACATACATTTCAAGCCATAAGCATTTAGAAAACTCTGTAGGGATGGAATAGGCAGGACGCCGCTACTTCATTCACTGCATAGATGGCCTCAATCATTCAGTCTTGATCTCACTTTGTGCACCTGCACAAAGCTTCAAAGCGCTCGCTGTTGATCAAAAGCGTTGCTGTTTCTTATACGTCAGACCGAATCATTGAATTTTTCACTGTTCTTTATATATTTTTGGAGAATCCTATCGTTCAGAAAATCTCGCTTCAAATGGTATCTTTTGGTCTTGTCTTGAGGTATAATAAGAGTTCGCGCAGGTAGTTATCCATAGTAATGGTAGGGAGTATTCACTTCCTGACAGCAGAATATTGCAATTATACATATAAAATGTTTTAAAATTTGTGCGTTCCAGAGATGGCATTGTTGAGTGTGGACCTACTCGCTGCCGTCACCTCGCCTACAAGCATGGAAACGTCATCACACCGCACCAGGTTGCGGACTTTCAACACTGACTCCACTAAATAATCCCGCTTATTATCTAGAACTCCTAGCCACTAGTTAAGTCGCACAATGTCAAAAACTAGATGTTTTTCCAAATTTTACGAACTATCTCCCAAGGCGGAAGGATGAATGTTAAAGATGCGCTCTTTCTATGATTTCCGCAAATAAGAGGAGCCCTTGTCGCTTCTCCTCCTCCTATTGAGCTTGCCGCTGTGACATTCTAGCGCAGCATGAATTCTGCGCGGCTGTTCAAAAAATTTTCTTCTTGCACAAGGTTTCAGAACCTCTCAATTTACAATTATTCTTCATCGACTCAATTTTCGTGACCTTAATGGCAAATCGAACACACTGCGAAGATTTCTGTCGCAGGGAAAGATTTCGTTACAATTTCCCGATAAATCCCAGAGTACGTCAGGAATCTATTATACTCTGTTCAATAATAATGCCTAATTTTTACTATGACATAATGCATACAATAAAATCTCTTGCTTTTAATAATGTAGAATTTTCATAGCAATGTCTATTGACTTACGAAAAAACTCTAATAAATAACATGGAATAATATCTAATGGAATGCCGAATAATGTGGTTGACACACACTGCTAATATGCCTAAAGCAGCGTACAACATATTGAATGATGAAACTTGGCTAACTTCCCGTGAACCACAACGGTATGTTCGATTTAGTGAAGTTAGAGTGTGACGGGAAGTAACTTTTTGGAACAAAATACCTGATCACTAGCAATGCATCATAATAATGACAAGTGAAGCGAGGTTACACAAGAGTTTGTCAAAAACTGACTCCATAGAAATTTCTGTGATGCAAAATTGTTCAAGAACTTTTTTTTAATCCAAAAAATATTCTGGACATGAAGTTAGTTTGTTTCTTGTAGATCCAATTGAATGAATAAATGTTAAAGGTGTTGGAAAATTAAAATCTTCATGTTTCTTCGACTTGTTACAGAAATCATTTATAGATCTTTGATAGTCAACTTACGCTATGCAAAAGCTCGATTTTCTTTAAAATTGCTTTGGCTGCAAACGACCTGCACAACTTTTCTCGTAAACAATAGCATGCCTGCAAAAATCTCATAAATTATTCTAATGTGCCAAAAAAGTGCGAGCGTTAGCTCGAACACTGATATCACCATGGCGAACCTTGGTGGCAAAATGTGGAATTATTTTCAGGTCGAGAGCCGCCATTGTGTCCTACAAATGATAAGCAAACACTCGGAGTGGGAGAACTCATCAGGCCCGAACGACTGAAAATACTTTTTTATCCTGAAGCACGGCTCCGTCGTGCAAAACTGCAAGTAGTGCTGCAAACTAACCGAGGATGTGTAAAAGTGCTCTTTATTGAGTGGTAAATCGCTGTGTTTTTGGCATAACTCGAGAGCATTATCATCGAACCGTGGGTGCTTCCCTCGGACTAGACCAGATAACAAGGGAAAATGGGATGCTACTCCGCCCAGTCGGATAGACGAACTATGTAAAAACTCACATTCAGTAAACTTTACTCTGAAGTTAACTCTGAGCACATGCAACGTGCAAGCGCAAGCAAAGAGACTGTATATAAATGTGGACATGAATTATGAAGGTCGCCATAAAGTAGGAGGTTAGGATACTTCAACTTCGGCAGCATCGTACGTTTCTTGGAAAAACCACCGATCCTGCTTCAACTTCTAATTTAACAAATTCAATTTGAAATTGAGATCACGCTCGTGTCGGAAACCTGTACCTTACGATTAAACTTTTTAATGATTCCAAAAGTTGAACATGAAAACCGATCTGAGACGCAAGAAGGAATTTCTCGAGCTACAATCAGAATTAGACGAACACAATAAAATAAATAAAAAGATTGAATGGAGGAAATTAGAATGTCAAAACTTGACTCATAGTAGTATGCAATTTCTTATCAAAAATATTAGTCACTTTTTTGGTCACTTCAAATTAACTTGTAGAAGTTTGAGTTTCAAAATAAACATTTATTTAGATAGAAATATTAATGGCCAAACATGACGCACTTTTAATATATGATAGTACGCCTTGCCAAAATCCTTTAATACTGTTCGAAGCACAAGATGACAGGAAAAGTAATGAATCATAACCTCACCCCATGTTTAGACGTGCGGTGAAGTGTTTTGCTGGGGAAGCTCTTATAAATGAGCAACATTTCCCCGCAGAAGAAGCTAGGAGGGTGATATCATAGAATCTTGTACTGCTGCACAACAAGTCTCACATCTCAAGGGCATGTAAAATGGAAAACATCCTCGCAATGATTTGTTCTACGGAGCTGGCACAAGCAAAAACAAATGTGATAAAACAAACTCACACGTGTAGCATGCCGCTGTTGTTGCTACGATCGCCGCAACAAAAGCAGGCAAAACAAGGGAGGGAACTGCATGTTTAGATGGTAAGCTTCCTATGAAATCGCGATGATCCGATATGTTGATCCAATTTGGTATAGCTAAACATGCTCCCTACATGTTGAAGCCCTTCGCTGGTTGTAACGTGCTTTGCTTTTATAAGATGATACTTGGATTGGAGCGTGATCGTAAAATTCTCTTAATTACTCATTCTTTAACATGTTGAGCTCGATGTGTTAAACTTAAGTTCAAAATTCAACTGAAATTTAATCTCAATTGTGGAAAAAAAATTAAAAATGACAAATATTAACTGAATCGGGCCTTTATTTAGGCTTGATTATTTATTGATGGAAATTGAGTTTGTGACTACTGGTCGGTCAGCAGCATTGTGAAAATTCCCTCCTTGTTCACCGGCGGCTCACATTGCAACTAACGTGTAAACACGTAGGCTATCGCGCGCTTGCTTCAGTCAGTTAGGTTAGGTTGCATGTACATGCTAGAATTGAAAACCCGAATTTACTGCTTGAATACATTTCTATTCTGTCTAGAAAATTTGAGAAATATAATTGCATGGTCATATTTTACTTGGCACGATATAATCTAATTCGAAAACGGCTGTGAAATAACTGATATGCTATGTATTTATACCGTTATTTTAATAAGCCATTTACGTTACACATGCGTTTGTGTATCTAATTTAATTGTTAAGCATGAAATCCGTGTTCATCGGCTTTGAAACTTTCTACGTAAGTAATTCTCGAACAACGAGACACGATCTTAGCCGTACTCAGTTACACGGTCAATTATCAGGAACGTAATTAAACATTCTTACAAAACATAAACGCTTGCTTTTCGTTTTCACTTTACCCGTAAATTCTGTACAAATAGGCATTCTTTGGTCTCACACAAAAATAATTTGCTCATTCAACGTTGAAAGTAATACCACCCTGTTTTGCTCAGAATTGAATCCTGGCTTCCGAACAGAAATATACAGAGCCCTATGGAAAGAAAACAGAAAATCTCAACAACTTTCTGGCGACTCCGTTAGCATATATACATTTTTTTGCCGCAGCAATTCGTGCCTTACATCGTTGCTGGCGTTGCCAGGCAAACCAAAAGACCATTACTTTGGCGCGTCTCACTTCATGCTTTGGGGCTCTTCATTTTGGTTGATGTCTGTTCAAAAATTAATGGACTGTGAGAGCACAGACACAAAACTGACAACCCGTAAAAGTTTGAACGACACAAAAGTTATGAGCTTTGACGTTCGCTGGCACCTCCCCATGAAATAAAAAACTCGCTTGCCTATGTTTCTTCATGCTAAAATCAGAAAAAATGCAATACATATTCTGAACGTTTAGCCATTTTTAAATGTGTGCATATAAACTAAAACTTTTGTATACCTGTTTTAATGTGAAGAAAATGTTCTGCTAATTTCAAGTAACGCACTGCTTTCACGCTGTCTCCACTGAGCTGGAGTGTAACAATTGACGATCTTCTTACTCTTCATTATATGCTACATTATTATAAATCTTTACGAACGATGCTTCATGATACTGAAAAACTGAAATCCTAAATTGACTCTGAACACTGCACGCTTAATTACGAACCAAACGTTCCTAAGTTCATTTTAGTAAATATCGCTCTGTACTTAGAATAACAATTAGTTACATTAATTGAAATTGTCACTTTTAATATTTGACCAAGTCAGGGGCGCTTTCCGTAGATTAAAACAACAGATTTTTTAATATCATTTTGAAACAGCAGTTGTGTTCACCAGAATTCACAATACATACATATTATATGAAAGTTTTCGATAAAGGAAAGGGATTTTATATTTGGATTCACGTTTCCTAACATCATAAAAAATTTTGGAATGCAAAATATAAGATCTGCAAAGATTCACAATACTGCTAATGAGTATAACGTTCCACTGGATTCAAATGATAATATATTACTGGCCCAACAATTCAGAGAGAAATTGATCAAACCGAGCATTTTACGCCATTTCAGAAAACTTTGCCTTTAACCGTCAAATATGATAAAAATTCGAAGCCCGGTCGTCCACCGCAAGGAAGCTAATCTAGCGAAGTGGAGTGGCGGGCTTAGCAATTTTCGCTGTGACTGAAACCGAGAGCTAAAGACCGCCATCAAGCTTCCACCCGAGCACTTATTTGAAAGCCTTTTAAGAGAACGACTATGACAGTTACTGCTGAATGGGCCCTCAGCGCCCACCAGTTCTCGTGGGGGTTCTTTGCCTGTTAACTGTAAAGAGGAAACTGTTATAAAACATGCTTGCTCTCACAGGCTACAAAGAAATACCCATAACAGTTTCAACAAATGTGCTGCCAGCGTAGTGTTGGTGTTCGGCTTGAACCTTCGAAGAGCGGGATGGCTTGATATTTCGAAAATGCTCCCCGAATTGGCCATTACGGGTATACCATTGAAATTGATAAACGTAATATGGGAACAAAAGACGAAATTTAATGAAATAAGTCAAAGCACCGCGCCCTCAACACTCGATGATCTTAAAAAAATGTAATAACATTATTCTCGAGAAACTGTTAATGCCAATTTGAAGAATGAATATGATCACAGAGTTAAAAGCCCTCGAAGTTTATTCGCGTTTATAGGAAAACACAAAGTATATTCTTGGGATTCTAATTAGGTTCTAGAATTTTAATGTATTCATTAAACAATGATTGTTTAGGACTGAAGTTGATTAAAAGAAAATACACTTGAAAAGGTATTGAATTTATTGCATACAAGCGTTCAATTCAAGGTTGGTATTTAATTTCAACTACTGTCACTACGAAAATAAAAACACTCACTCTACACTAGTCTCGACAGAAAATGATCGGATCAATTACTGTGAGCGACACTTGTTTAAAGAGAAGAAAAAGTTATAATGAACTAATCTTCAAGAAATGAAATGAAAGTAACCGCAATTCGCCCATAAAACCCAGAAGCTACTTTTCTTCCCCAAAATATAATCTTTTATAAAAGCACACAGATCTGAGCTGACAAAATAAATCTAGAGGAAAACTCGCTGGGCACTTTACGTTTCTCAATTTAAATGAGCGTAGCTTCAAAATAACTTGAGTTCTAGCTCGCAGTGCAGGATTTTTCGAGGAGCTCTTAAATCCGTGGAATCAAGGACGTCTGCCCTGAGGATTAGCGTGCAGGGCGGTGCAGAAATAACGGGTCGGCTTCTTCACAAAATACACGGCACCTACGGCGAAAAACTTATGAACTAGGCTTTGCAGGGACCCAAATTTGTTCACACGTTATGCAGTGAAGCAACACAAAACGCCCAAAATGAAAATGACGTTCCAGTTAGAAAACTCGGCGTTTGTCTCATGATGAGATCTTACTTGCATGGATTCAAATTTGTTCAGATATAGGGCATGGAAAAATTAAAAAACACCAAAAATTATTTCCTCAATAGCGTTGGGTAATTTGAGCATTTGTCTCATGATGAGGCTTATTTGCACATACATTGAAAATAGTAAAATTATCTGAATGGATTTCTCGTTGAATCCGGGTTGATGAAGATCTTTGAAGGAGATAAAAAATGATAAAATTCGTTGACCAACTGCAGATTATTCTGTGGTTGGAAATTTGGTTTTGACATTTTGCAGGAGGAATTATTACAACTGAATTATTAAATTCGAAGAAAATTTTTCTGTTCAAAGCACTACTCCCTATTTGTCGGCATAAATATTAATGAATTTCGCAGCTTAAAAGATAATGAGTTTTGATTCTAAATCTAACAATGGAAGTGGGAGAAATTAAACGTACTAATAAAAGGGAAAACTTGAAGATAGCAGTAGAAATTTTTGAATGAATGTATCTTTTAAATCAACGATTTCACTGCTGGCAACCAGTGAAACCCATGCTAAAGGAAGTCAGCTTGATAATGACATTGAAAGCATAACAAATTATCGCATTGAATTATTAAGAAGTAATATTCTACCATCAGAGAACGTAATAAGAGTGACCTTCGAATAAAATAATTTATTCGAGAAATGTGTCCTGAAAAATGTTTTACTAAAGATCGGCATAATTAGTAAAGCATGTGTAGAACTGACGAACGAATCGACATTTCATTCAAAGAAAACACTATGGTTACAAATTGAAAGCAGACATTGAAAATCTTTCAGATAGAATCGCGTGACGAATGATGCCTGCGTCCCCTCCAGCAGGACGATGAAACACTCTTTTATTGATATTGCAATAAAAACACAAAAAAAATGCATCCAACGATCCAGCTGAAGTTAATTTTTTTCAATTAGGGCAAATGGTGTAAGCCACCAAGTGGAGTCTATGTCTAATATGCAAAATTTATGGCGATGTTTTTTCGCTGCTTGTCAAATATTGTCGCAAAAATTGGGACACCGGATTTAATGGATGATTAGAGTGAAAAGAAATAGAAGGAACTTCTCCTTAACGCGAGCCTGCATTGATCACCTGCATCCTGAATGTAGTAAAAAATTTGTGACTCAAAGCAATTCATATTTAATGAGCAAAAAAAAGCTTCATCAAACGTCGGCTAACAAGCAACGTCTCTCAGGGTGCGTGCACTTGAAAGTTGTTTTTCCACCGCGCCCTCATTATCGGTAAGATAAATAATAAAAACTCACAACACACATAATATAAGTAAACCAACATGGCTGCAATTTGCATCCTGTGTTGTGTAATGAATCCAGAGTTGGACAACGTTATTGTTGTTAGACTATTATTTATTCTCGCGATCGAAAGACGTGGTAACGATAGGGGCGCGGTAAATAACGAGAAAACGATGCGTGAGAGCATACTGAAATTTAACAGGTCAAATCCGTAGACTAAGATCATTTAAATTCTTTTTGTTCAAGCTCGTTTGAGTGATGCGTCGTTTACAGTTCAGTCAAACGTGCGATAATGAGGCGATGAACTGTATAATGTTTACATGAGGCATATGAAAGCTTTAACTTCTTGGCCATCGTTAGTGACTCTTTCTCCGAGTATGAGTCTGAAAACCTGCAAAAAATACTTTGACAGTAAAAAGGCAAAATATCTCAAAAAAAAGAATTCCTCCCAAGTAGTACACACATTTAGTCATGAACTCATTAGGAATATTCGCAACCGTATGAACACTTTCAACGTACTTTTAAGAAGGTTAGTTATTTACTGCTATTCACAGTGCTTGTTAAAAGATTCGGAACATATTCATGAAGCTGATAAAACTTTAGCATTTGAACTTAAAAAACAAAAAAGGCTAAAGCCAAAAAAACGAGGAAAAAATGATTTCAGAAAGAAGAAAGCCTGTTTTATATTGCCTCAACAGCATTAGCCAATAATTGCAACTATGCTTTTATTGTGCACATACAGCACTGATGATGACGGCCTACATTCAGACTCATGTCACTCCAGTGATGGAGGCATGACAAGGCCTCCATCACTCCACCCATCGTCAGTGGAGCATGACAAGTCCTCCATCACTCCACCCACTGTCAGTGGAGCATGACAAGGCCTCCATCACTCCACCCAGCGTCAGTGGAGCATGACAAGGCCTCTGTCACTCCACCCAGCGTCAGTGGAGCATGATAAGGCCTCCATCACTCAACCCAGCGTCAGTGGAGCATGACAAGGCCTCCATCACTCCACCCAGCGTCAGTGGAGCATGATAAGGCCTCCATCACTCCACCCAGCGTCAGTGGAGCATGACAAGACCCCCGTCACCCCAAATTACAAGCGTGAGGAGCTTCTAAAGAAGATGTCCTCAGCAAATTGCAAGACCAATTTGCGCCGTAGTGATTAGGGAGGAAATTCGATGCAAAAGCCTTTCTTTTCAATTAGTTCGTGGAATTAGAAAATTAAACAGGAATCTTTTCTATTTATGAGGGAGGTTTATTTTCCGTAAAAAAGAAGTTCCATTTAGCTACAGAAATAAAGTTTTTTTCTGCTCTTTCGTTTTGTCTCATTCAAGTTGCATATTGTGTAGCAGGCGTATGACGATCATTTGTAAATTTCTTTCAATATGAGTTTATGTAATAAGTATTTTTATCACGAGGAAAAATCAATAATTGAGAATAGTTATTAGGAGTAAAAATGATTTCAAGTAAATAAGAAAAAACTGAAGGTTAATGAAAATAAACAAGAAATTTTACATTTTCTTCGGAAATGTCTTCTATGCCGTACAATCATATTTTTAAAAGTTTTGGGCATGAACATTGCGAAAAAGGTTTTAAGTGAAGGGCTGGTTCATTTGCAAATTTTCAGAGCTCATCCAACATTTGTAACACATTTCGAGTCAGAAAAAATGAGATTGAACCGCATGTGTACTTTTGACACGTTTAAAATATCAGCCTATCGTTAGGAAAATTTTATTTTATAGCAGCCCCGTATTCCTCAGTTTTCACACCCTTATACAAACATGTCGAAGTCAAAAAATGTGTTAAGAACTCGGCATATTTCTACGTAAGTATAAGTGATCATCAGGTGAATGAAAACTTAATAACATTATTCATTCATTTATGTTCAGCGCTTGATTTCATAGTTAGATTATTTCCTCCTCAAAAGAAAACTTGCTAAGATAAAAAGCCTTCATTGCACGCTTGTCTAAGAATTCCAAAATAGTTTTACTCACAATGTGATCTGGAGCAGCAGTGACCGCGAACCTTATTAAAAATTAAACCCAACTCGCCCTGACGGACAACGAACAATTTTAACTTTGTTTCAAAACTTTGCAGTGAAAACACAACTTTAATTGCGAATAAAACAAATGTTTTTGCAAAACCGCTTATTAGTGAATTGTACAGTGAAGAAGTTTTGAAACATTTCTGTTGATGTCTTTGATGGCGGCTCGAAAAGCTATTTTGAAGTTTCTTACTTCCCATACTTTCCTACAAGCACACCGTGTTGAACATTAAAATACACCTAATTTTTTCAGAAATGAGCAAAAATCAAACCAGAGTTTTGATTTTTGTTAGAAAAATATTGCAAATAATGAATAAGGTAGATTATACTGCGAGGAATCCATAAAAATCCCCTAATCAGGAAGCTAGTTCTCTGGCAAATTCTTCGTTATCATGGAATCACTGCATTTAAGTAATATGTTTTCCATTGATCTTTAACGATCAATATCAAAAGGTGATGACAAATTTATTTAGAATGACTATAAAAGGAAATGAAGTGTTTTTCTCTATGGATTTTAATCAATTTTAATGTTTAAACCGAGGAAAATCTGCAAATCCATTTTGCCTCCTCTCCTGCAGAGTGATGCTAATGCATCACTAAATTTAGGGATACAAATTAACGAAGGATTGTGAGCCTAAAAAACAATCTGGCTTTGCTTTCATTTGGACCTCTTTTATTTTTATGACTGTGTTACGATATACTACAAAATTTCTAAATTTAGTGCGTTTGAAATGGAGTATAGAACTCAGCTCTTCACTTCATCTTTTGCAAAATGTTCTAACCTTGTGTTGAAGAGATTAAACTCTACGGACATTGCAACGAATATTTAACTTACTTCTGCACTAGCGCACACTGTGTTACTATGTTTTTTCCGTTTCGTAAGAAAGATGTATCAGCTTGAACGGTTTTAGGAAGTTTCATTATTTCTTGAGTTGCCCAAAATCATAAATATCCATTGAGGATTTAGATAAGCGCCCGCTTCTGAATGTATTTATTTTCGTTGAGGTTACGGCTACACTGTTCAGCAATATCTTTTATTAGGAAATTTACAGAAGATTCTTGCTTAGTAAAACATAAGAACGAACAGTTTGCACAGTTTCATTCAAAAATTTGTTTTGTAAAATTTGTTCCCAGTATTTTGGATCAAAAGTTCTACAGTAAAGAACATAGAATAAGTCCCCTTACGATGGCTTAAGTGCTTTGCCAAAAGCTCAAAGAAAATCCTTACATATTTAACAGAATTGAGACTTTTTTCACGCCATAATGTTTTATTACTTTTTTAAAAACTATGCTTTAATGTTTTCCGATGTTGCTCTCAACTCAAATATCAGAAATATTTCAATTTTGAGAAAGATTCTTCTGCCTTTTTTCTATTTAGAGAAAGCAGATATGAATTAATTCTCTAAGCTGTGCTTGCCAAGTTCAGCAATAATCTAAGCAATATTTAATGATGAAATAGACCAAATTTAAGATACGACAACTATTTTTCCCATAAATAAATAACACCCATGAAGTAGTTAAGAAATCTGTGTTTTTTTAATTAATGGTAAATGAACAATTTAAGGCGTTTAAGTTTATTGATCAATTGTGTTAACTAATATTCCCTTGAAGGTATTCAAGTGTACTGAATCTATCTAGTAAATAAATGAAAATAACTATTATCTGCACGACGGTAATTAGCAAATGAATTATTAATTATCGTTTTTTCCCTCTCTATTTTGCGTTTCATTAGATTTCTTGCCCGTTAAATAGATAATAATGAAACACAATTTGTAGAATATTTTCTGGGTTGTTTCAAGTCCTCTAAGTTTCCGCTGTGTAATTTAGGAACTAAGAACTCCTGTTTATGTACCATATAATGTTCAATAAGTGTGCATCAATTTAGTATTTAAAGGAAGAATCAAAGTACAGTCTTTAAAGTTTCACTGCCGAACACAGAGAAAATGAGAGCACTTATGATGAAGAAGTCTTCATTTAATTCTGTCGATCAATGTAAGCAAGATGAATTTTCGCCCATAATCAAGACAGGATTTAGTCCTGTCATTCGAGCTGGAAACCAAGGGAAGCCATAAAGGAAGTCAAATCCATTACCATCGGATTAACATGAACATTCCATCACTGGAAGACATCGAGCAAAACAGGCAATTCGCGTCCCGGCATGGCAGGGACAAAAGAAAGCAACGAGGCTCCTTCAGCAAAAGAAAGGCGGTCGTTTGGAGCAGGTGTTTTGATAACGATGTCTTTATTCTGATATTGATCTTGCGCCCGGCTGCTGCAGTCGCTCCCCACCTTCTACTAGAACCACTCACTCTTTTTCTTAAGAATAAACAGTGAGTGTTTTATTCTGAAGGCACTTACGTTCCTACAACAGACACGAGATATTTTTACGACGCACTTGCACCAAGTGCTTGTTTACATATTTGTGTTGATTAAAGGTTTGTTGCCAATGAGCTATTATGCATGCTTTTGTTGGTAAATGAATGTGATGCAATAATTTCCGTTATCAGTATGGGTATGGAAGAACATCAAACATCAATTTTAAAAGTTAATGAAAGCTCTGAAAACGTCGATAGATGATTCATGAGAGTTGAGTGAGGTTGCCTAAGTGCTGGACACCCATTCATTAATAATTTAAATCAATGAACGGATATTGAATAAGGATAAGTGAATGCTCAATTCATCAGTGAATACCGAAAAGCGACTGTTACATTGCTTCTGTGTGGCCCGTTGAAAGAAATCTATGACATGTTTTGATTAAATTATGTCGGGTGCAGAAGATCATTCGTATTTTTGCTCAAAACAAATTTGGAATTCACAAGCACAAAAGTATCCCAGAAGCTCTTTCCAGATCTTTCTTTGGAAGGCACAAAGAGCTACAAATTTTACATTTTAGCCTTTTCTTTCGCTTGATTTCATTCATGTCGTCATCGGTGAACAGTGTTATATATTTGAACATAACGTGTGGTGTGCGCGAGTATTTATCGCCGAGTATTGAAATTTCTACCGCATTTTTGATTAAGAATTATTTATGGCGTTTTAATATTTACGAACCAATATTTTAACAGAAATTTATTTTCACAGCAAGTTTACCGATCTTCGTGAACCTATAAAACAAATTGGCGAATGAAGTATTGTTTATCTTAGATAGATATAATTGAATTATTTTGTCAAAGAGTTTTCTCTTCACTTTTTAAATCTGTTTTGACGTAGCAGGATAGTTTGAATTATCTAACGATTTCAGGACCAAAATTTATCAACTTAAATTTATTTTACATCGAAGTTAATGCCTCATCATTAATCATGGGAAGGGTAATAATAACGTAATCATTTTTTGAAGATTCAATGTATTTAATTTTTCCTTAATTGCGAAATCATTCATATCAAGTGAAAAATACACTTTCTTTAGAGGAAAAATTTGCTGTTCACTCGTTACCAAAGTTCAAATGATTAACCTAAATTAAAAATTAATTCTGGTATCATTTGATAACAAATATTTCAGCACGAACGAATCAATCATCAGTTGGTTTACAGCACTTTTGAGCGTAATTTACCGAGAAGGTATCCAGCAATTGTCAGTCAGTTGTTAAATTTATCGCACTAAAGAGGGACTTATCCGATGCATTAACATAATTCGTTGGGGCCATGCATCTTCTATGTATTTCGTTCATACAAAAGCTTCTCTTTCATCCCTCGTCAGGATTTTTGTGACGGTGTTTCCGGCTAAAACTGCCATTAAGTTGAACGGCTGCTTTTCGTTTGATGCTAAGCGATCATTCCGCTCCCCTGCTTTTAAGAGAACAAGACACTGTCGACGGATCTCATTTGTTTATAAAGATTTAATAGGATAGAAAAGCCCGCTAGTGTGGAAGCCTGGAAGGGCTTTTTACCATGACAAAATTTGTTGCAGGGATGTGTTCAAGTAATTGCTATGCCTTTGAACGATGCGAAATGTATTTTGAAGTGTTTTAGGAACAGTTTGGAAAGGTAAACTTAAGTAAATATTCTTCATTAAATGCTTGACAAAAATGGTCTCCAAAACAACATTTGCCTTCGCACTGGTAAAAAATCATCTTCGAAGTTAAAGAAAATAGTATTTAAAATGTTTCAAATGAAGGATAATTGCATCAGCTTTTTTATGCGTTAAAGTGTGATCACGGGACCAAATTTCAAGTTTGTAGCTTTAATGTAGTTAAATGTATTTTTTTAACTTACTCGCGATCAGTATGAAAAGAAGAGTTTTTCAAAAATTTTGTTACTGTTTTCAACCTCACATTGCTTATAGCCAAATTAAACAATTAATTTTACACAGCTTCTTTGGAGAAAAGTTTCAATATTAGTCAATATAAGTTACTTATGTGGAAATGTTTTTCATTCAAAATACTGTTCAGTTCCATGTACCGTAAATTCCATAGCCCGCACACTGACCAATGGCTGCACAACCATGATCGTTCTCCCTCCCATATGCACACCGACCTGCAATTTCCAATTTTCTGGGTGCGCCATGTTCATGCATAACTTATGACTACTGGTTCCTTATTCATTGGTACTATGCATAGGCTCACTCTCACTATAGGTGCCAGCCTTACCACATGTTGGTCCTCATCGCACCTTTGTATTGATTACTTGTCAAGAGATTTGCTGCTAAAATTAAATCCTGCGAAGAAAGTGCCTGTGCGGGAACGGGAAGTTCGTTAGTCATCCCTTCTTCATCTTGTTCAAGTGATCCACACCGCGAATAGTCGATGTTGTCCAAACAAACAAAGAAGCATCACGGAAACGCTACGAAGGAAAAATTCCCTGGGAGAAGCGTAATTTATAATCAATGACCCAGACATGTTTTCTCAATCTCCAAGGGCCCATCGTGCCGAGAAACAAGATGGTAGCCTAGATACACAAAGACATAAAGTGAACTCAGCTTGCATTCATCTAAATTCAGCAGCTCGCGCCGAGATCACGAGCAACAAACGACATGCAGTATCTATGAGGCATTCCTTAGATCCAGGCTTTCGTTACGACCGTCGTATGGATTTGTCACGAGGCGGACGTTGTGCCGCTAGCAAATCTTGCGTTTGCTTACAACACAGAAGGAATGCTGGCGAAAACAGCTCTTTCGGGAATTATTTGGAACTCACGCACAGTACAGGGGCATAAGGTTGTTTATTTGTGCGATGGCGTATGCAGATGTGTTGTATTTCTTGATGCGCTAAATGGAATCATTTCAAAATGTATAATTAGTTTGGTTCCGTTCTTACAAACATTAATGCAAGAATTTCGACAACGCTAATAAGTTGTATAATGAAAACCAATAATATGTAAAGCATTTGAGCGTATTTTTTATTTCTCACATTTTACGGCGTGCGTTAAATGAATGAGAAATAGACTGATAAGTTAAAGTCGTCATCACTCTACGGGATTTACAGTTTTTGACTGCAAGGGATTTTTAGCGTTCGATTATACTTTAATTCTTTTAATTAAATTATCTGTTCTCGACATGGTTAAGATAAAATAAAAAAGACAGGGAATGATGAAATCGGTAATATCATAACATTTTCAAAAATCTTTAAAACTCTCAAGTAATTTTTAAATAAAGCGAAGGCATACTCCGAAATTTGAATATCAGCGCTATCAAAAATGAAACCAGCACATTTCGGAGTCGCCTATCTTCACTCCTTGTTTGCGGCTTTTGCTCCTCATGCACTACGCCGGCCTTTACCTTACTTGGCATTGACTTTCTACTCAGTTTGCACCAGATGCTGCCTCCGTACACTCAGGTCTGGTAGATTGGTCGAGGTTTTTCTTGCATTCCTTGTTCAATTGCTTTTCGATACACGTCCATCGCACGTCCACCTATTTTCTGCGTCGTTTGCTTATTGAGAATGGCCTATTATGACCCATAGTCTTGTTTTCTTCAGTTGCATGTTATCATAAGATCCTGGATTTTTATCTGCCTTGTGAGATAGGCATCTACTTAGTCTTGTTAGAGGCTTTGTGTCTGTGTTCTTGTTTAGCTATTTAGCTAGACACCTGGCCAGAGGAGGTTCGATTCTTGGGTGAGGTTTTCAGTAGACACACATGCTGCGTTGAGCATGTGTATCTACAGCAATTCCAAATACTCGCGAATGTCATACAAGATATAAGTATTCTGGGAAGTCCAGGTGCAGTTGCGCGAAACAGGAAGATATAGTTAATAGAACTTTGAATAATCCTGTGAGTGATGGCTGAAAATGTGAATTATCGGCAACCCATTTCTTATTTTATGGAAACAAGGACAATTTTTAACCCTTTCAACGAAGCCATTCTAGTTTGCCTAAAGAAAGAAATGCATAGTAGGAATGATATTGATAAAAATGTACTTATACAGAAACCAAAATATTAAATAAGGGATCTGAAAGCTGTTCAAAAAACTGTGACTGATGGATAAAAAAGCAAGTCTTACAATAATACGACTCTTTAGACACGCCGGCTTAAACAGGTACATATATCATTAATTTAAAACACATTGTGCATTTGTTTGCTAACCTCAGTTTTTTATTACAACGCGAGATTATTTTGTATGCGTGTGCAAAGAGCCAGCAATGCTGCAATGTTTTCTGCGACGATGAAGAGGATATCAAAAGTGGATGGTTAATGGTAGAATTTTTTAAGCTTCTGCACTGATGACCTTTTGGTGCTTCCCAGTAATCAATCATTGCATCGGCATTTGGATGTCTGCAACAAAACAGGCGGAGGGTATTCGGAAGAATTTTTGTGCTTTCGATAAATCCTAATGCAAACTCTGTTTAAAGCGTTTATGAATATAATAAAGTCATGAATTCAACTGGTTTCTTTCCTTTAACTCCTAACGTTCGAATTTCCTACTTATACGTTCTAAATATCAAATTTACTTGACTCTTCAACTGGTGCTGTCAAAAAAATCGTCGAGGAGATGAATAGTGACCATTGCAAGCTTCCTAACTTTTTGATAAAATCTAAGAAATAAATCCTCGACATCCGGCATAATGTTGGCAGCTCTTACCCTAAACGCATTGCTTGAATAAACTGACTGATATCAATAAATGATTGAAAATTGTAAACTGTATATCATAGTTTACAGTAAAAGTAGTTTCTTCTACGGCTCCAATTGATCTTAATGCTCGGCGAAAGTTTAAGAACTTTTCTGCCACAAAGCATAAGAAAGCTAACATTCTGTCATGATTACTGAAAGGATTGCAGGAATTCTGCGTTACGAAATGCCAGATAATAGAGATTCAGCACTGCATAGCATAGAGAATTCTGCAGTAGTGTGCGACAAAGTGAAATGCAATATTTAGATTGGAAGAGGTCCATTTGAACAAAGCCTTGGACA
>JACJUY010006739.1:29145-43054 GCA_014220935.1 Platorchestia sp. MABIK
GTTCTCGCGTGGAAACCAAACATCACCCTATCACTAATATACGGGAAAGGTTGAACTTGTTTGTTCATAAAAATGAATGCGTACAAGTGTGCATGTGCGCATGTGTGTTTGAGCCAACGTTATTCGTATATTATATAAGTAAGTAATACACATGGGAAGTTTGTTATATATGCTAATAACCATTTTGCGTTTTTCCACAGATGCTCTGCCTGATTTGCCTCAATTCGCGACCGCTACCAGGAAAGAAGTACGAGTACATGTAGCATATGTAAGTGAGCCTAAAGAATATCATATGTAGATAAAAGGTGCAGTATTTAGGTTCAGTAATACTCTTACTACATTGACGTTCTTTTATTCACCTTGTGTGCAAGGAATTAGCACCAAAATAGCTCATAATTTTCCTGATTTGTTCTCTGTTGCAGCAGAACCATTTTAAAATTTCATGTTTATTCAATGCTCCACACAATCGTTTTTATCTGCCAAGAACTGCCAAAATACTGCATGAAAATGTAGGGCAGCTCTTGGCAGATAATTCGATTGTGTGGAGCCTTTTTATTTGAAACGTTTGAGTCGTGGCCACTAGCGGCCTCTAGCAGTTCTAGGCAGATCCAAGCAGACGTTCTCACGAGTGCCGCCGACAGCCTCGGCAAGAAATAGTTTGCCCTAAAGCGAACGTAGCGACCGCTGCACTGCGCTGCCACTGCGCTGCGGCGCCACTAACCTCTGCCAAAAACGTCAAGAAACTGCCAAAAACACTGCGCTGATTTTCAACTGGGTCCAACCAAGTCACTCGTTCACTGATCGTTCGTAGCCTACGTACTGTAGGTCTCAAAAATCTTCCTAAGCTAGTTTTAAAACAGAATTTCCACCTCAAGTTTGAAAACAGAATTGTGGTGTAACAACTTGGCGTCAGCTGATTTCAAAAACACGTCAAATACATAGGTTAATCATTCAAATTACGACAGGCACATGATCAATGGAAATCAATGTTTGAATTTTCAGTTATACATACTTTACGAATGAAAATACTGAACTAACGAAATTGAACGTATAACAATTAGATATTCATTTTGTGTTTTTGGAGGTACCCTATTGTAATTTGATTTGCATGCGGGATACTTTGGCTACTTTGTTTCTTCTTGCATCCCCCGAACTTATCTTTTCGCTCCATTATGATCGGTATTATTTAGCAGTGTATTTATTCCAGTCATTGTAATTCTGTAATCCATGTTTAGGACATCCTCTACTCCCAATTCCTCGGCTTAGGATCACCAACCTCCTGTTTAGGCTCACCGAGCTCGGGACGACCTATAACGCGATGCAAAATACTCACTTTGTTGGTTAGGACAACAGTGAGGAAGCAATTTGAGGGCAAATTTGGCGACATGCTAGCGGGGACTGTCCCATTTGTTTGTATGCAGTTCTCATTTTCGCGCCAACAACTTGACCATCCAACGAGGCCCTGGACTCGAGCACGCCTGGTCAGTCACGATCTACTTGTGCCACAACTGTTCGTCATCACCTCAAATGTAGCCAACCCATGTTTTCATGCACCCATTTTACCAAGTTTGTACACAATACCCAACACCATCATTAAAAGTCCTTCAAGGGAGCACAAATGATATTGTGCACCTCAGGACAACTGCTGTACAATTATTCCCCAATTGTTCTTTTCCATGTTAATATATTCTATGTACGCTGCTCTTCGTCTTGAATGTTGCGCTACCTAACATTCAGCAGCAAATGTGGGAGTTGTGTGAAACCTTTTTTTTTAATATTTGAGTTTCCGATCAATTGCATGAACTCACAAGAAACGTGAGTTTGTCAGACACCGCTTCAAAGAAAACCAAAATTATCACATGATCGAATACATGAAATAATTGTAGTAATTTTTTGCTGAAACATGAAGGATTTACCGCAATTTTAAAATTTCATCTTATCTTTGAATTATAAACGTCAAATGAAATATATGTTCGGGATGTCGTAGTGTATACACCTGATGGTAAATTGGTTCTATGATAATTATTTGTATAGCCCAGTAGCACACACAGCAGCTACACAAGGTGGATTAGTGGGGTGTTGTATATGAGAGGCACTTGCAGTTCCGTGTGTGTACGAATATCTCAGAGTGTACCTGTGTAGGGGGAGGACGTGTAGGTCTTGGTGGGTTGGTGTGTGCTGCGGTTGACATGTAGATTTGGGTTACAATAATCAAGATTACAATAGACATGCTCATTTCAACTACAATAGACATGTTAATATCAATACTTGCCAGTTGCTTCTAGCGCACCAAGAGTTTCTGTGCGACGTATGATTTCAATAAACAAATGGTTTCATTTAGCCGTAAGCAACAAGAACAATAGGCTGAATACGATTAGCACAATTGTCCATTGGCAACTAATGACAGTTCCCAAATCTTCATCATAATCTACGGATGAGTATATTCTCTATTTGTATCATTTGCCTCGTTAGATGGTGAAGTTTTCAGTGAACAGAAGTAATGAGAGTGTGTGATGAGTTTGCTGTTGCCAAACCATGGGTATACCAAATGGCAACTGATGTGTTCCTTTGGTCCCCACATCTGCCCACTCTCGACAAACTGTCTGCACACCGTGTGAGGGACCCAAGGCTTGTCTTGATCACCGAAGCTAGCTTTAAAATATGTAAAATGGGTTATCTTCACAAATGCGCTGGTGTTTGCTCTGTGACTTGGAATGGTGACACCACCACAGATACAACAAAAGGAGTGAGGGCAGGTTAGGCAGTTTTTATTACTACCCGATGCTGATACAGAGGATGAA
This sequence comes from Platorchestia sp. MABIK, assembly GCA_014220935.1. NCBI lineage: Eukaryota > Metazoa > Arthropoda > Malacostraca > Amphipoda > Talitridae > Platorchestia > Platorchestia sp. MABIK. Next base: position 31,947 of record JACJUY010006739.1, read on the forward strand.
AAGCCCCTCTCAGACAGGAGTATAAATCAATATCCAATCACATACTCGGAAGCAGTGAAATCAACAGGAAGAAAGAAATCGCTGCAAAATTGTAGTCGACAATCGATGGAAAATCCACCATCCAACTGCATGCACAATCATCACCAGAAAAATAGAAATGACACAGTATTTTTCAGTTCTCTGCCGATTCCCATACAAGAAATCAGCCGGCCCATTCAGAGCCAGAAATTCCCTGCACCTCTCCGAATCTTTTAACGTAGTGAAATGTACGAAAAAAACGTCTCCACTCCCATTTGTGAACGCATGAATTCCACTATGGATGAATTTTAACGATCATGGAAATAAAGCTGATTCCCACCAAAGCCGATAGACACTGCCTCCTTCATGCAGTAGCTCATCTACTTACGAAACAACCAGCATCAAAATGGAATTACAATTCCTTAAAGACTGCAATCAAAACGGAGAGCAAAGCAAACAAATGCACATACGCTAAATTTATCGACAAGGACAGCGAAGACATGCAAAACCTCATAAGTAATTACATTGACGACAAACATTTTGATTAAGCTGCTGTAGACCTTATGCCACTAATCATCTCGAATGAGACAGGCCAAAAATTTCTCATCCTGAATGAACAGGATCATTGTGTTTTGAAAATATCAGTCGATCCCTCATCAGAGTTATCAAATAATGACCCTCCACTACTGCTCCATCGTAAAAACGATCACTACAGTGCCTTTGTCACACTAGGCAAAAATCAGACGGGAGTTGCCTCATCATTAAAAACTGCCGCTGCCCAGCTAAATAGTTGACTTTCTTACATAGCATATGCTGGGCCAAACACCCTGGGTAACGTCGACGAGATCAATAAATCCTCGGAACGACCCCATCAAGATAGTAATTTGCTACCTTCAAAAAAATCCTGATATAAGTAAGATCAAAATAACGCATACAAATGCTCAAAGCCTGAATGGGAAATTGGATGACATCAGAGCAATGTTGGTCACTGAAGAAATTGACATTTTGTGTGTTTCACAAACATGGTTTGATACACGAACTCAAAGTTCAGTTTTTAACCTTTCTGATTACGTGTTATATCGCTACGATGGCGCTAAAACCAGCCGAGGTAGTGGATCTTGTATTTTTGTGAAAGAAATGTTCTCAACATCTTCACTTCTACTTCTCGCGAATAAAGTTTGCGAAGGCATTGAAATGGTTTGGTTAGAAGTGCAAATAAATAAACATAAATCCATGTTCATTGGCAGCCTTCACCGACACGCATCGTCTCCCCTAAGTCTAACACTAGATTTCATTGAGGAAACATTCAAAGAAATCCTTCAGGCAAAAAAATCATTCTGTGCTTTCGAAGATTCTAATGTTGACTTAACGGACAAAAACAATCAGCTAAGCAAACTGCTGAACAAACAAAGCCTATCACAAAAGTTCAAAGAACCGACTCGCATATCACTACAGTCTCTAAAACTCTCCTCGATCTGGCAATCACCAATAATCCCACCGCAATACTTGGTACAGTAATAGCACCTTCTATTTCCGATCACCACTCTATAGAATGTGAAAATAATATCGCAAAGGAAAGACAAAAATATCGCTTAATGACTTATCACTAGAAAAGGCACTATTAAGCAGAACTCTTTCAAGAAAAACTACTCAATAGGCCCACCGAATTCCAGAATATAATGCAATCTGTCGATGTTGACATTCAAGTGTTCATCTTCAATGAGAACTTCACAGCAGCTCTCGACGAATGCGCACCTTACGTCACAAAAAAAAAACATGCCAAAAAGCACTGTTTGAATTACTGACGAAATTAAAGAGATGAGTAGAATAAAGAAAGCTAACTTGCGAGATTACAAAAACAATAGCTCAAATAGTACCTTATACAAGAGAAATAAAGAACATGAAAAAATCATTCGAAAGAAAATCACTGAAGCGAAACAAACTCACTTCCACTAGGAACTGATAATGGCTAAAAATAACCCGAAACGAACTTAGGAAATCATTAAGGAGGTAGCCACATACCAAAATTTAGACCGTATAAGTAATTTTGAAACTCTCTTGGCAACAGCCACGTATTTCAACACATTATTTCAAAAGTAGGGGCTCAAGTTTTCAGTGAGGTGTGTACCAATCCCGGTGAAACGTCAATTGAAAATTCACGCCCCACTGCACCCTCGAGGGCTGATGTCAGGTGGAGACCACGTCCTGTCGATTTAACGGAGTTAAGAAATATCTGATACTCGTTAAAAAATACAAAGGCAGTTGGACATGATGGTATCAGTCTTCAATATGTCAGAGACATTTTCCCAGTTACAGCACCGGGGATTCATCTGATAATTAATACATCAATAGCAAACAACACGTTTCTAAACCAATACCAATGGAAACACTTCATTATTAGACCGTTGCATAAAAGTGGTGACCTAAATACAGCATCAAACCACAGGCCCATCAGTCTTTTACCTGTCATGTCCAAAATATTGAAGAAAGTGGTGACAAGTCAATTGTCATTTCACCTGGACGAGTCAAATCTACTTCACCGAAATCAATACGCCTATAGAAGAAACGCTAGCACTGAAGACGCTCTGCTCAATATTTCTGAAAAAATAAACAGTGACATCGATCAAAAGAATGTAACACTCTTGCTGCTACTCGATCTCTCTAAAGTGTTCGATAGCGTCGAACATGATAGACTTCTACGTAAAATACTGAACTTGAGAGTAGACACGCAATGGTTTGAAAGTGGCTTGTCAAATCGATCACATGCAGTCCGCATAGAAAACAAATTGTCCCCATTCATTCAAAACAATTTTGGTGTTCCTCAAGGATCCTTTAATGGTCCGCTACCGCTTTCTTTTTTCATTAATGAACTCCCTCCAATGCCTTCTAACACACGGATCTCAATGAATGCAGATGATGTTCAAATTGCAATAGCAAGTTCTGTATCGGAAATACCACAGACGCAAATTAAAGTCGAAACCATACTGACTAGCCTAAAATCATGGTACGACAGAAACGGTCTCAAATTAAATGCTAATAAAACACAATGCACTATTTTTGGATCCAAAGATGCCATTAAAAAAACTTCAGATTTTACTCTTGCAGGTGGAAATGATAAATTAATGCATCAGAAAAAGTGAAAAATCTAGGTATCTGGTTCGATAGAAACATGTCCTTCAAATCTCACGTTGAGAATACTTGCAACAAAATTTACGGAACTTTAATGTTTCTTCATCGTATAAAGAGTGCGATAGACGAAAAATGCAGATCATTGGCCATTCAATCCCTAGTGTTATCGCGCATTGACAACAGCAGCCTAGTATGGAGAGACTTACTTCAATACCTTCAAAGGGATTTACTAAAGTGCATAAACTTCGCAGCCAAGGTGGTATGCGACGGTAATTTTAAAAGAAGTGATCACGTAACCCCTCTCTTTAATAAACTCGGCTAGATTCCTACTCAAGAAAGGCTCCTCATGCAAAGGGCCCAATACGTATTCTCCTCGTTAAATCTTCCTCAGAGCAATGCTGAGATAGTGCGTTTCCATCCACCCACTGTAATCAACCAAATGCCGAACAGAAACAATGATGTCTTAGTCAACTATCGATCATCTCACATAGGGCAGAAGGCTCTGTCAATATCAGGCGCCTTACTGTGGAACCAACTTCCCCTGAGTATTAAAATCCCTCAAAAAACGAGAGAATTTAAAGCCAAAATAATTCGTCATCTTGCGTCTCAACAATAATTCTTAGTTACAGAACATACTGAACACGTATTGACGAATCTCATTTCTCTGGTATCTCTATTGCTGAATACTCTCCCTTGCTCACTGTTTTATATTACAAGACACTACAAAATAGTTTTGAAGGATGCGTAGGTATTATGATTTCATCGCCTATACGCTGGGATTTGCAAACATGCTTACTGGTATATGTGTGTACGTATATAGGTGTATGTGTGCACTGGACTAGCAACTAGTATATAAACTATAAATAACATCCTTTTTTCATTCCTAACTTCTAACACTACCCAACACATCATTTCATTTTATCATTGTACAGCAATCCAAAGCTTAAATGTCTTGTACATGTAAAATGTCATGTGTTCAACCCACAAAGTTCAGTATCGTTATTGCTTTCATGAATTAACAAGCTCTATTTAAACTAAAAAAACCAGTCACGAGATGTATTTCATGTGTTTCCTCTCCGTTTTTGTGCAAGCACCAAACTAGACCATCATGGGACCTACTGTATGTATGTTTTTCAATTGCAGACATTCTGCTCCATATTTCAAAGCTGATGTGATTTTTTTCTAATCTGAAACACTTATAGGACACACATGTTTTCTTTCTTATTCACGACCAAAAAATGCTCGTGTTAGGCTAGTGTAGTGTAAATTATCATATAGTCTCTTCCGCTCTAGAGTCTAGAGTATATTATAACAGCCGCACCTAAGCCTCACGAATTTCTGGAAATTTTCTGTACATGGGAACCGTTGTAGAACAATCGTTTTCATGTTTCTGACTCAGGTAGATTGTTTTGTGCCAGTATTTTTAGTACGGAAATTTCTTAAAATTCATGGCGTGATTACACATATTTTCTCCGAGTCCCTCGATTGGAATGCTACTTTATACTGACTAGTTTACGCTGATATTTGCGCACATGCTTACTTGTGTAATGGGGGAATGTGTCACTACGTAATACTTTATTTCTCTTCATCATTGTGAAGCATTTATGATATATGTATATATTTATATTTGTTGCGCGATCACCCACAAATGATAAATGAGACGCTTATCAACCAATGATCTTTTCGATACAATGTTTAATTAAACATCGTTACAATATTTCATTAGGAATTGTAAGCAGCAACACATGCTGAAAAAGTTTTTACGAACTTCCTTTGCTCATTCTCCTAAATTTCAATACATCGCACATCATTTTTGTAAAACGCAAAGGTATTGTGATTGTCTCGATGCATAGATATGTATTTGTGTATGTGTGCGTGTAAGGTGCATGTATGTGCGTAGGCGTGTATGTTCATGTGTGTGTGTATATATATACATGTACATATATACATATGTGTGTACTAAACTAGCAACTAGCATTTTAACTCGAGAGACCGGTCTTTTTTTCTGTTCACTCTCAACTTGTAACATTACCTAACTCGTCATCTCTTTATTGTTGTAAAGTATTCACGTACAAAACTATAAATTTATTGTGTGATCATCCATTTATACATAAATAAAATGACTATCAACTAATGACCGTTGTGTTGAAAAATTTTTAATTAAAAATGCAAACTTGTAATTATCGTGGTCCTCATGCTTAAATATATATTGTTTCATGCTTCCTTGAAAAGACATTTTTAAACATCGGCCGTAACAAGTAATTCTAAATTATTTCCTTGCGTCAAGAATTTCAAAGTATTATGTCATGTACTTGTAAACTGTCAAAAGTTCTCACCCCACAATGAAAATGCATCGTCCATGAAATTGTGTTGTCTCCTATAATTTTAATTACATGTATCATCAAATGTAGATTGAGCAACATTAGGAGTACATTGCTCTCAATCATCTCTTTTCGACAACCCAATTGAAAATTAGCGCAGTTGCGCGGGAGATTTTTAGCAGTGTTTCGCAGTGATCGCAGTTTTAAGACGAATTTCAGCAGTTCCCTGCAGACAAAATGGAGGGGAGTCAATCCGAACGGCGTTTTTTGGCAGACCTGAGCAGTAATTGTCTACAAGCAGACATTTCTCCAGCGGCCTGCGTCGTTCGCAGCAGTAAATGACTCGATCGAAAACAGGCATTAACAAACTGCGCTATCTATAGTTTTAAGCAATAATTAAGCCGAACATGTTAAGCAAAATTTGCAGGAATTAGTGAGTGTTCTCACGCACACTTGTAAATGAAAACTTGAGCACTCCAATGCATGAGCGCTTGAGCACTTCAACACATGAAAAGATAATAAGAAAGAAAAAGAAAAACACTTCATTTCCAATATACGTAGATGATACAAGAACCTCATATTTGGTTTTTAAAATATCTTGACGTAAGAATTCTTATCTGCTACAAGCACATGAGTATCGTAATACCCATGTCAATAGTCTAAACAAATGATTGAGGGCAATGTATTCCTTATGTGGCTTAATCTAGATTTGATTATATATGTAATTGCAATAATAAAAGAGAACACAATTTAATTAGCGCTTGAGCACATCTGAGTACGAGCACACGAGCAGATATGAGAGTACGAGCACACGAGTCTCGTGCTACAAACAAGAACATAATCGGATGCACAAGCAAACACGTACAAGATCAACCCTAAGCAAAGCAGGAGCTCATTGCTCATTGCAGCTTCTGCGCAGGGTTGTAGATTGGTCATATCATGGCCAATTTGCACAAAATTGACCATTTTTTGAACGCCGTGGCCGTGAGAAATTCACTTGGCCATTTTTAAAAACATCGCACAATTCAAGAAACAGAATTAAGTCCTGCAACATCTCGAGGAGGTGCTTTCGACGGAATATTGTCAAAGTGAGTAAAAAAGTCATTAGTATTCTGATTTTTAAATGAAATAATGTCTGTATATTTTATAGTGGCCGTTTTGGCCATCGTTTTTCGTAAAATGTGGCCATGAGCTGACGGATTCATCTGGCAACACTGCTTCTGCGTGACCTCGCCCCAGCAGACAGATAAAATGGGTCCCATATGAGTGCAACATGGACAGGTAGGATTTTGATGGTTGGTATCTGATCAGAAATGGAAAATCGTTGGTTTTGCAATGGTTTATTCATTTTGTGGAGGCACGATATTTTCACCATGTGGATTTGTTTCGTGATTTCAAAAATTGAGTTTCCAATGGTTCCGCCACATATATAGTAGATGGAAAACCCATTCTGCACCGATTTCTGCTAAAATTCCCATCGGTATTTTCCAGATTGATTTGGCTATTGATCGTACAGAACTATGTTTTTCATCATTATTTTTAATAGTGGAATACAAATATCGGCTAATTAAGTTCTTGAAATTTTGCTTGGCACTTGTGCTTTCTAAAATGATATTTTTATTTTATTATTTTTGATTTTATTAGTCAATGTAGACTAATTCCAATATATTGGTATTGCTATACATTCAGTCACTTAACCTGTTCTAGACATAGATTACAAAACTTACCTTTGTCGTATCGATAGCATTAAGTAGACCTATTCCTATCATAAAACCCATTTGACATTCATCATTTTCTTGAGTAAGTCACTTCCGAGCATTTTTTCAAGTCATTATACGTTAACATAGATGAACTTGACGTGTGTAGTGGTTAAGTCTGATTACGTAATCCGACATTAACATCAATCAACAACATAAATCGCAAAGTCTCCAGTTTTATTCAATGAAAATAATTCAACTGTGTAAAAACAGTCATTTAAAATTTTCAAAATCAACAATATATATTTCTTATACGAATAATTTTACCGATTAATCGGTTAGTTTCTCTTGCAGTCCTAAAGTCGGACATCTTGTGCGCGATACGTTAAAGTCATGACTCATGAATGATTGGCTGGTTTGGCACCAGTTTGAATTTAGTGACCGTTTCTTGTGGTGTAGTGCTGTGCTCCTCCTGGTTAGGACATTCGTTCCTTATCTATAAACACCTATAGGTGAAGTTTATCATTTAAAATAACTGAAGAAAATGTGTTATCCAATTTTTTGCTTGATTAGGGTTGCAACAACTGTACTGTCGATAAGAGAACATTCCCTGCGCTAAAAATTTAACCGAATTACGCGTAGATGGAACGGCTTTCATACTCCATCACATATCGAGTAGGCATCATTTGTGGTACAACCTGTTGTAATTCAGTTGTTCTTTATGAATTGTTTCATGTAAAGCTATATTCAGTATGCGTCATAGTCGAGTTACCATGCAGTGAAAGGTACGAATAATGGGCAAGACAAATCGTTTTCTGAACGATCGAAAACTATGGCGACCTCACGGGATCGGTAAAATTGAAAGCGTGGAAAGCACTGAAGAATTCATTTTTCAATTTTTGGTGTTGTGAATACGGTTAAAAATATCGTTTATCACGATGTAAAATATTTATAAAACGATAATTTTCTAACTTGACTAAAATTTTACATGGGAGACAAAAACATCCGTAGTATTTGCATCGTAAAGCTTCTCATTTGAAGTGTGTTTTATTGAACGTTGGACAATTTTATATAATGTTTCAATATTTACAAATATGATAGCTTTCTGAGTGATGCAGTGTGATCTCAACGCACATATGTGAGTTCTGACTATTTTGTTTTTTGAGAATACTTCAATATTATTTTCTTTTTTCTTATTTCATTAATTGTTTCAAATTTCTTCGATTCCCACAAGTTTTTGACATGAAAGCTATATGTACTGTTACGTACATGTGCATTCTTAATTATTAACGATAAATGATATTAATGCTTTTCATCTATTATTCTCTATTTTTAAAAGTACTTCTGTTTTCTTTTTCAGTACTCAGACCAGTGGATTAACAGTTAATTCATTAAAATTGCATTAGTGTGCAAACACTACAAAAATAAAATGTATTATTATGCATTTCATAAAAGTGTGAAAGAAAGATGTGCATCCAAGCTAGCAGATACATTAAAGAAGTCGAAGTTGCCTCAATTCACTCTCTGAGTCACTCAAGCAGGCGGCAGACTTTAAAGACCCAGCTCGAAAGGAAATATTGGTGCATCAGCTGTCACTGATGGGAGGGAATAAGCTCTCCAGTACAGTCGCCAGTATAATGTGCCATCTTTTGAGAAAACTGTGTCATTAACTACAGTCTTATAAGGGCTTCTCAAAAAAGCAACCCTTCTGCAGATTGCTTCTCTACAAGTTTGAAATTGGTGAGTACATTGTCTAATTGGTTTCACAAGTGTGAATCTGTCGAGGAAGATCACCTGAATCTTTCAGATCTTTAATACTTTTGATGTAGAATACAGAGCCAATGTAAAGTTTTATTTTCAAACAGGTGTGCTTTCACAATTCTTTCATGTTTAAGCTCATCAACTCAACTGGCTCCTCAAATTGTTTGTTTCTGTGCTCTGATGAATATACCGTAATGAATTGTACATAAATGCATGTAAAGTTACCTTCATTCATTGTTGCAGGTTTATGATGAAATGTTTACGTATATTATCAACGTGTGATACTTATTTCCACAAGCACTCTAAAATGTCGGTATATCCACTGAATAGTCAATGATCTGAATCTCGTATCCTGTAATTTAAAAATAATATTTACTAAATACAGACCCTCTTTCTTATTATGTAGATGCTGTACAGCAGAGCGTGCACGGTAAATCTTTAACAGTCACTGACATCAACCACTTCATAGCGTTGAGCCTCGTCACTGCAAGAGAGCGAGGTAAGGGTCGCTTAGATTTAGATTAATATCTACATTATTGTGTTTCATGTACTTGCAACTATATCGAAATTTAGGATATTTTTTATATCCCGTATCATTAACGTGATCTTATAGAGAAAAATGAGTATGAATTTTAGAGTCAGAGCAAAAAATGGCCTAAAAGCAGGCATTATCTGTAAAACCTTAAAAACAGCGCACGCCAGTGTTTTCTGCATTTGGATTTTTTTTATTCATTTTCTTGCGCAAATTTAATGCAAATAAGCCTAGAAATTAAACTAAAATTTCTACACTCTTATATTAGCCCAGCAAACATTACCTCCTGATTACTGATTCATATTTTTCGATCTGGCAACTACGACAGGGCGATGAAAAAATGTTGAACGACAATGTCTACAACGGACGCAGAAGGTGCTACTTACTCTGCTGCATGGCTGTTACACAAAAAATGATGTAAATCGTCTGAAACGTGAGTTCGATTGAATATTTTACTCTATATACATATATACACATGTACACATACATACAAATATATATATCTATATGTATATGTAAATATGTGTTACATATTTAGGTTTAGCTTTATCAAACATCATCTGGGAAACTGATCGTGAAGAAAATGCATCATTAGAGTTTAAATTATAACTTTAAGTTTCAGTTTTTTCCTCGTCCGTATTACAGCGTTGTGATTGTTCTTCTAACAGGACGGCTGACCTGGCACACAGGCTGAATGATCTTGTAAATAAAATTAAAGAAACGAAGAAGTGAGTCTTGTAGATAGAAAGGCTGATTTATGAAAACAATGAGCTGTTAAAACAACTAAAAACAAGGTCTGAGGATGAACTACTTGCATCAAAACCACCGATAATGTGCAGGCCTAATATTTGCCGGCTCCTGCTGAAACCGAAGAAGACTTGCTTGCTCTACAGTAGCTGTTCATCCTGCCATAGGAAGTCCATTCTTATTCATAGCGCTGTGCGTACTTGGCTCATGCATGCAGGCCATCGAAATTTTTTTATTTTTAAAGTGTGACAGTAATTCAACTACATGTTAAAAAACTATAAATTCTCTCAAATGAACTTTAATTATGTTTTTAGTACTATTATTTTTATTATTAGTACGTAGATACGCAATTTTAGAAACATAAGCTTTTCAAAATTAAACTTGAACTTTTTAAAAATATACTTGACATTTTTAAAATTAAACTCGATCTGTTTTACATTAAGCTCGAATTTTTTTAAGTTGAAGTTGACCTTTTTGAAATTAAACTTGAATTTTTAAATAGAAGTTGACCTTTCTTAAATTAAACTTGAGCTGCTTAAAAAATGAGTTAATTTTTTTTTAATTAAACTTGAGCTTTTTTAAAGTGACATTGACCTTTTTAAATTGAACTTGAGCTTTTTTTAAATTGAACTTGATATTTTTTGAATTAGAGTTAAAAAGGTGTAGTGTAGGCTTTTTACATTTACGCATTTCAAATTTTCTTTTCGGAACTTTACAGATTAACGAGTTGCAGAAGTTTAGGCATGAATCCTTGACGCAAACAACCACCTCATTCGAGAAGTGTCTGATGAGCAAGAAATTAACTCTGAAATATTCCATGACGAGGAGCTTTTCAGCAAACGAAATTGGCTTTGAGGGAAACTCGCGCTTTCAACTGTATTGAACGTAAGTGTAATGCAAGGA
>JACJUY010006740.1:0-15215 GCA_014220935.1 Platorchestia sp. MABIK
AAGATTATTTAAGTAAAAAGAGGCATGAAGGCTGTGCTATAAAAAGTAGCAACACAACCCCCGGTTACAATATGTGCTTATTATAGAGAAATTCCCGTCCATCGATTGTGTTAACTATTTGAATCAGAAGTCATCGTTATTTTTCAAGTCATCATTTCTATATTAAATAACAAATTTAGAAGCCTGTTCATTTAATCCCTTGTATTTAGCCATCAAGAATAATCAGAACATACGTCATCAGAAATAAATGACTTATGGATAAGATAAAAGAACTAGACAGCGAGAACGATCATTATAATGTAGCTGAACGGTGGAATTTGAGTTTGCTGTAATATAAAATGATATCTTCGAATCACACACGCACGAAGAACGTAACACCCGAGTTTGTGGCTTAGGGAACTGAAGTGAAGTTAAAGCTTCTGCTACAATACCTCAAGTTGTGTCGATAGTACGACACTACAAATTGGCGACGAAGACTCCGAATCTCTGAAGTGAATTTGAACCTTACAAGTGCTCTGAAACCAAGATGGCGTATTCTACATTTAGCTGTCCTCCATTCGACATAGAAGTGGAAACAGTGTGTGAATTTCTACAACGTTTAAACGTACAGTGTGCAGACGCTCTTCAGAAGGCGGGAAACCATGGCAGTAAGAAAGCTAGTATTTTAGTTAAAGCCTTGCCTGTAAACATCATAACTGATCTACAACAAAGAATTAAACCTACGTTACTCTCTGATGCAACGTATGATGAACTAGAAAAAAAGTTAATACAGCAATTTGAAATCAAGAAATCCATTGTGGGCGCATCAGTTACATTTTTAAACAGAAAGCAAGGTGTTAATGAATCCATAGAAAGTTTTACTAAAACGTTTAATAACTTAGCATCTGCGTGCAACTATGAAAATTGCTGTTGTGATCATCTGTTGAGAGATGCTTTCGTGGCAGGTCTTCATTCATCGCAAATTCTCAGTGCAGTTCTACAGAAGTGTGACAGAAAAACATTCAATGAATGTATTGAACATGCAAAACTCATCGAACAGTCAAGTTCCGATGCACAAGATATTATTTGTGAGGATTCATCTTTATCGTTTTTCACAACAGAAAAATTACAGCCGAACTACACATGCATCCGTCGCAGAGCTAAGCAAAAGCATCTTGCAAAGAATTGTTATGCATTGAAACTGAAGTGTAATACATGTGGGAAGACAGGCCACATTTCTAAAGTTTGCAAATCTACGATGGCAGCACGGCCTTCTTCGGCAGAGCCTACACGAAGGGAACCTACACGAAGGGGACCTACACGAAGGGGACCTACACGAAGAGAATTTGACGCAGCTCGCACTTGCATAGTGCAGCCGGACAGAAGTGATTATCGTTGCAACGTCGGAAAAGAAGATGGGTCAATGAAGAGTTCACGTGAGCCTTCACATCGGAAGAACGAAGTTGTTCTACAAAAGCCTAGGAATGATACTGGTGACGGTAACTCTGTTCATAATTTGTCTGATGTACAAACTAATCACGCGTTATTTCAATCACATTGTATTCCTCATAGTGTCACAAAAATAGCTCCCTCAGTTGCGCTCAATAATCGTAAATTTGTCACTTCCAGAGATAGAGTTAATCCTAAATATTTTGTGTCCAGGTCTAACTAAGCCTATGTATGGAACTCAATTTGATGTCGGTGATCATGTTCTTGCTCTGAATTTAAGAAATGGNGTGTAGAGAATGTGTGTCTTACATGGAAGCCACATGCCTCGTGGCTATCCCTCGCTTCTGCCAGCTAGGATACATGTGGTAATTACACATGGGTTCCATCTATTAATCAAGCAGACTAACCATGAATTCTGCCGACGTGTATTATACACCGTTTCCATGTGGTTATCAAGTTAGTTGGTCGCTCCGGTGTGACGGTGCTGTTGCATTGTCATGTCTTGGAGCAGATGACCTGTTTGCAATCGTGCGTTAGAACACGTCCTCCCAAAATGCCATTCTCATCCCGCACTAATCGTTGATACCATATATGGTTATTTTACGTAAACTTATCGCAAATGTTTCGCAATTTGCTTTGAAGTAATTTATCAGCCGGTACAGTAATTAGTGGCGTAAAGAATGGCATCTCAGTATTCATAGGGTTTCATGGCTGCCTCCACCACTCATTGTGGCGTGTTTTAGTGACATATATACAAGTATTATACTCATATTTATGTCAAAAGGCTGTGAATTCAGATAGGCGTACACGCATTGTGAATGAAACTTCAACCAACGATCTCGTAGCAACTTGAGAAATGAGATATATTTTCTAGAGTATAAAATGTAGGTTAACGGCCAGGCTAAGCTACATTGAATAATTGCAATGTTCGAACATATCCAATTTTCTTTGTACCTGTAATATGAGACATTCAAAAATTGAATTCTTCTAAAATTAAGGCTTTCAAAGGACAAAAACAATGAACCCTCAATGGCATAACTTATACCACGCTCTACCGGGTGTCCCACAAAAATGTCCCCAACTTTGTAATTAATTATATCTCCGCTTTAAATTAACATGTTTAGCAAATTTTGTTTCCTTTTCGAATAATTTAAGTTTTTGAAAATAGTTTAATAGCTACTTTACAGTGATCGATTTACTAGAAGAGGTAGAAAAACTAATTTTTCAAAGGAAAAGTTTTAAAAACAACGGAGGTGTTCTTCATAATTTCTCAATACCTACTGTTAAAAATAATTTCACAATGATATATCCTACATACCACCAAGTATTTAAGCCCTATGAGAGGTTATTTATTACCATATTTCATCATTTGAAGGCACCTAAAATGCAGCTCACTAATGATTACAAAATTTTCATCGATTTGGAATTTGAAGCAACGAAAAATTGCGAAAAAAATAGAAGAGCATTTAATTCTCTTTCTAATTTTCTTACTGAGCGATACAGTATTCTTATCGGGTGAGTTCTTTTCAGGAAATTTTTCATTAGATGCTTTTCTAACTTTTTCACAGTTTTTGGTTGCTTCATATTCCAAACGATGAGCACTCTTTGATCTATAGTGAGCTGCATTTTAGGTGTCTTCAAATGATGAAATAAGGAAATGAATAACCTATCAGAGGGTTCAAATAGTTAGTGGTATGTAGGATATATCATTGTGAAATAATTTTCAACAGTAGGTATTGAGAAATAAAGAAGAACACCAGTGTTTTTTTTATTTTTATTTGAACATTTTGTTTTTCTACCTCTTTCAGTAAATCGATCACTGTAAAGTGTTAATTAAACGATTTTTAGGAACTTAAATTATTCGAAAAGGAAACAAGATTTACTACATTGTGAAAAAAGACAATTCAAATATGCTAATTTAAAGCAGAGATATAATCAATTAAAAAGTCGGGGATGTTTTTGTGCGACACCGGGTAAAGGTATTCGTGGTAAAAGCACGTTCATGAATTTTTTCCGGAGCAGCTATCCGCCAAATTAATTTGGAATGGAAAAAACTGGCCGACGGGCAGTAATTTTTTGTTTAATTTCACTGCGATTTAAAAAAAAATAAAGTCCAGTAATACTATGGCAGCTCATCCTCAAAATCAAAAAATCATCATACCACATCATTATTGTTTAGTAATGAATTGTAACTTTTTTATTAAAGCAAGTCAAATTCTTATAATGAAATAGCAGCGCAAACTTCATTCAAAATCAAGAAATTGTACTAGCTGAATTGTTCATTCTTGAATTTTGTACACATTTCTTAGAAGCAAATTAAATTCCTTAAGCATAATTGCAGCGCAAACTTTAATTTCCAAATTTGATACATCATGATTTCATGTAAATGAACTATGAAGAATAGATTTAACTTTCATATGCACACACACTTTCTAACAATTAACTTCCAATACATTCAAATATAATAGTTGTTAATACATGGATATGTCTTTGAAGGTGTAAATTTGTTCTTCATACATTTATATTGTATCAAGGCCAAACATTGACAAAATGAATGATACTAACAAACCTCATCCATATTGTGAAGACTGATAAACCCTCAAAATAAAGGTCAATGAAGTAAATTACGAAATTAGATATAAGAAACAAAATTTTACAAAGCAAATAATTGTACAGATGGATTTCTCATCATTTCAAATGAAAATGCTTACGTATACTAATTTTTTTCTAGCTCAAATACCACAGTAAACATTTGAGAAAAACGTTCAAAAATACTATTTCAATCATGACTAGTTTGGTACAACAATATGAATTAAATGCTATAATATTCTTTCAACGAAGGTGGAGAAATGGCTTGAGTCATCATAACCATCGAAATGGTTCCACATGTATACGAATTAAAACTCTGGATAATAATCTTACACGATTTCCAGTAACTTATCACTTCCCATCACAAGAGAGTACTTGTGAGAGAAAATATTGTGTTAAAATCAGATGTTGTTAATGACCAAAATTAGCTACAGTTCAACAGCAAGCGATGGAACGTACTTTACCAGATACATCGTCTTAATCACCTCTCAGGGAACATAAGGTCGGCAATGTGCTTAGGTGTTTGAGTTGGAATTTTTTTAGCTAGCACCGCATCAGAACTATGCTCAGATTTAATGTCTCCAATGTCGACAGTGAAAAGCTTGTCTCACTAATTATCCCTTTCATTCACTAAGATTCACTAATACAGTGAATTGAATGATGTTCGTTGGAATATAGATGAGCAGAATTGACACTGATCACGTCTCGAGCTGAACTAAGTAACGGTCACGACTCACGAGTGACGAAACACTGAACTGAAGTTGAACCTGGGCGCCAAAGCGTCTGAGAGGAGAGGCAGGGGAGGGGGATCCGTGAAATCAAGGCTGAACAGCTGCCAGATGCGCACGCTTCCGAAATCGAAACGTCAAAGCTTATCCAAATAGTTACATGTGTGTGTATCATTTTATTTATTGGTGTGTTCTGTCCTCTAGTATTATCAAACGAAAGTTTTTGAAATGGTATCTCACGCATATAAAGAATTCAATTATCACAAAATTTTGTTCATTGAAATTATCAGCATATATTTCGCAGGCCATGACAACCTTATTAGTTATTACAAAAGTTTGAATTGAGCATTGCAAATGAATTAGACACAACTAAGTCTTGAAAAGGCGAATGTTAGATTTTATAGCACATGGAATTTCTTTTATCTCAGCTTGATCCTGAATACTACATATAATAAGGTGTATTTTTTTCACCCAGAAGCAAATAGCAGTTAAATTTGGGACTAATCAGACGTGTAAACGGGTAATTAATTGGTTATAAATGCAGTATTTAATATGTACTCTGAAAGGTATTTTGCGATTTTACCAAAAAAACGAATAACAGCAATTTTATTCTGTATATACAATGATTTTTTATAGCCGTTCAAAATCAAGTATGTACGCTGCAAACACACGTGCCTTCCACGTGGAAAAATTCATTTAGAGCCAATGGGGTAGCGAATAGGAAACCCCACGTGGAAGCCACGTATCAAATCCAGCATGCAATGTGCTAATATGGCTATGATGAGTATATTCAGTGGCAAATCCATTTTGCCAGCTCAAATCCACGAAACCAGCAACTAACCATGTGGTTTCCACGTGGCATTGTACGTAGGGTATCTCCTAATTTATGTAAGTGTGTGCATATTTTGCCTAGAAACTCCTAGTGGCATTTTGAAATGAGTTATGAAGCAACTTATGGTTTTTTGAAGGTTTATGACTACTCCTTTTAGTGCTGCCTTTACAATGAATTTACTAATTTACAAAGCCATAAATTAAGGAAATTTTCTCTATATATTTAAAATCAATTTTAGGAAAGTCCAGTATTTTTATAAATGTTGAAATATATTTTAATCAAAGTTAAGAATTTGAAAATGAACCCCCAAGTCGTTACATTTCCTTTGTTCATTGTAGCTAATAAAACATTTCCCTATTTGAAGAGCTAGTGAATGAGTTTCTCATGCATCTATGAGAAACATGAATGTCAAGGAGCAGTTGCAGTTTAAAATGCAAAATTTTTTCGTTTAATGCAGCTGTATTCTTATTCAATTTTAGGGATTGAGTCATGTCAAGACAATTTTAATTCAAATTACTAAATATTTATTTTTTCACAGATTAAAAAACCTGCTGCAAATACATCGGATTCCAACAATGCATCAACCATCTACAAGTACTGGGACTGGTTTAGTGTTGGGGATTCAGGCTCAGTCATGACGTCCTCACCTGGCGTCATTAATCCCAATTGGGCTCACGAATTAGAGGTTCCGTTGGAGAAGATGTCCAGTCGTGATATAATCGATGTGGTTAAAAATAAAGCTCGACCTACGCCAAGGTCGAGGTGCGAGATGCTACGCGTCGTCATAGAGGCCGCTATGATGGTGAATCATGGTCTGACAAGAAGGCCCTGGACATAATAGCTAGGAAGTTTGTGGCAGAGTATCCACAGTCGTTCCAGAATATCATTGGAGGAACTCTGGTTGACGGGAGTTAACATTTGAGATCAAGTGCAGACAATGTACCAAGCAGTGCTTAATGGTTTATCAATGAACCCGAAGGTGCTCTCTTTCTTCAATGGTCTTGAAGATTTTGAATTGACATTGTAAGCCTTAAAATAGATATCTGATTACGCTCCCAATTAACTCACTTGATAACGTACAGTTGAGTTCCATTCAAAAACCTCGTAATATCTTCAAATATTCCTTTAATTTACCAACATTTACTGGTAGCTTATCGTATTCTTATTTTTGTTTATTAACATTTACAGCTAGCTTCTCGCTTCATTGACAACATCTGTTGCATGTGCTGTATTTCCTTTTCTTCTAGTTCATCATACGTAGCATCAGAGAGTAACGTTGGTTTAATTCTTCGTTGTAGATCAGTAATGATGTTTACAGGCAAGTCTTTAACTAAAATACTAGCTTTCTTACTGCCATTGTTTCCCGCCTTCTGAAAAGCGTCTGCACACTGTACGTTTAAACGTTGTAGAAATTCACACACTGTTTCCACTTCAATGTCAAATGGAGGACAGAATAGAAGGAGGACAGAATGTAGAATGCGCCATCTTGGTTTCAGAGCACTTGTAAAGTTCAAATTCATTTCGGAGATTCGAAGTCTTCGTCGCCAATTTGTAGTGTCGTACTATCGGCACCACTGGAGGTATTGTAGCAGAAGCTTTAACTTCTGTACCCCTAGGTGTAGGCTAAGGATCAGGATAAGTATGCGCACAGCAAGGCTCCGAATGATCTACTGATTCCATCGGTGACAGATCTTCCTTAAAAGTAGTCATGCCCGGAAGTCAAACAAAGACTTCCGGTGGTTGTAAAAGGCAAAGCGTAGCAAGACACCATAAAGGACTTCGCTGGCCAGCTTCCGGCGGTTGCGGTCTAGGCATTTCGGACCCATCCGAACCTAAGTGCAATAAAGACATCCGGCGGCGCCCAGCCCACAAGGCACATTCCGAGATACAACACATGGATATATCTATATATATATATATTGATCTGCAATCATTGCTAAAAACACTTGTATTTCTCCACTTACAACACTCGCTTCGTCACCATGTCATTCACTGCTTACCTTTCTTTGCAGTTCCACACATCTTATTTGCACTAATCGCTGCTTATTTAAAGTGAATTAAATGGTTGCATTGCTTACCCTATTCGCTTAGTCCGCAGGGGTCTCCAAATTTTTCAATGTAAGGGCCACCATAAATATTTTCTACATTCATACGGGCCGAAGAAAAAAAATGTAAAACAAAATTTTTATTCAGCGATACCAGTTGTGAGATAATTATTTTTTCAAGGTCACTACCCAGGGATTTGTTTGGTGGGCCAGATGTGGCCCGCGGGCCATAGTTTGGAGACCCCTGGCTTAGGGGATGAGATAATTTTTGTTAAGCACATTTCGCGATATTAACCTTAACGTAATATTCTTGATTGTCATTACGAAACGCCATTCGTGAATGTTTTGCGTAGTAGAGGCCTAAATGAAATTATTATAGTTTTAAGAAATTTCTTTTGTTCGTAGCTCAATTCTCAAAATTTTGTTGTTGTTCTGGGAACTCCTAACTTTTAGACCCATCACTGATCCCTATACTTGACTCGTGTTTACCCATAATCTATGCGAGAACACTTTGAACGTACGTACTTCATATTGTGTGTATATTATATGCTTTGTATTTTATATAGAATAAAAAATGCTGTGAATAAGTATGTGGACGATTATTAGCTGGTTATTTAATAAAATTATGTATCGGGAGCTAAATGGAAAGAGGATAGCATTCACCAGTGTTTTTGAAGTTGGTAGAATTTCTTGTTAATGAAATGAATTTTAGAATCTGAAAACTCTACTTTTAAGTGTGTCCTATATTTTAGGCCTCATTATTCCGATGAAATGGTACTTCGCATGCGTGTAAACGTTCACTCTGTTGTTAAGGGAGGATCTTGGTGGACTGTGAACGTCAGCGAAGGAGAAACTGTGAATGCTTTCGGCTTGTAATTCATGCCCGGTCCCGTGATATGATTATTGTATCTAGTGAAGCCATTGATTATGGATTATGTTAACGGCTATTATACGTATTTAATTGCACACTTGAGTTTAGTTACAGGAAAATATCAAAACTTAAAAAAATCACCTTCGAATTATTTAATTTGTATAGTCTTGTGTAATTCAGCCAAATATTTCTCTTTTCGATAGCAGTTTAGGTCAATAAAGCTAATTTTTTTGTCGTTATATGTCAAATAAACAGACTTGGCTGCGAGAATTGCGATGATTATGATTCGGAATCTATTGACGTAAACACTCTCGAGTTGTGATTTGATTTGCGTAAAGCTGTATTTTAACAAGTGTTTTTGGAGCGTCAATGGAAGAGTAGAGGAACAGGGGAAGTTGTAATTTATTTGGTTAAGACAAGTTTGAAATTTAGTTCAATGAACTTTTCGTTACGCGAAGCATATAATGATTCGACATCAGTATTATCCACAATAGGAACATTATTTTCACAATTAAAAGAACAACGTTATAGAGAGCATTTACTGATGAGATAATTATATTCCGAAACGTTTGCATCAATAAATGTTCCTATAACGTTCATTCTTCTTTTTATTTTCATTTGACGTCTTGTAAAATGTTAATTATTGAATCGAATTCAAATACTCACCAGTGGTCCGTACCTTTTCTTTAGCAGAGGATTTGATTTTCTTTTAAAACCCAATAAACGTTCCGAAAATGAAACATTGTTAAAGTCATTGACCTATCGCTATGAGATTTTTTGGTGTTTAGGTAACTAAGGTCAATTGAACGTATTCCCAAATAGTTGATTTCATACCAATGTCAATTGCCGAGCATGACCAGCGAAAACAATTTACGTCTGCAGGTGACGCAAGTCCCATTTTAAAGTTCAATGAAGTAAAATGTTCGTTAAAGTACTCGGGTTAAAGTACAATGGAAGCCGTTATAGCTTCTATTGTTTTAGGTAAACTATTATTTTACAGACATATCAACAGTTTTTGACAATTTTCTATGATATATGGCTTGTACTATGCTCATCGTATTTTGAAGTTTCAACGAGCGATTGTTTTTTCTTGGCAATTAAGCAATTATGGATTTTCATCTTTTTTGTCTCACGATTACTTACATTTTACACGGTAATTCGGCCAAAAATAAAAAATGCATACATTTCACCACAGTTTTTTCACGGCAAATCAGAAGAAAATACTGGTTTCGACCGTTTTCCATACCCAAGTTTTACTGTTATTTCACGGCAGTTTCGTAAAAACAACAGTTTTTTACCGTTTTTAATTTCCGGGTATTACCGTTTAAAGCACGGAAACTCCTTAGAAATCACGGTTTTTCCCCGTTTTTTACCATCAGGTTTTACAGTTTTTTTACGGGTTTTTGTTGGCAGCGAAGTTGCCAGACATTTTACCGTGAAATCACGGTGAAATTTTTTACAGTGTTCAAGTAGAGAAGTTCCAACATTTTTGATGCCATTTGAGCCTTGAAATCGTGGACCAAGCAGAGCACTATCCAAGTAGCAAGAAATTATTAGGCTAATATTGGGTGGATAATTATTTATTGACCCGATATTGTAATCTTGGATTACAATAATAGGCTAATAACAAGACAATATCGAAAAAAGATATACTTATTTATGATATCAACTTGTTATTAGGACAATGTAGTAAATAGTTTTATTTCTAATAATAAACTAACAGTGTATATGTATATGTATGATATTCAAATAAGAGGAAACTATCTCATAATAATTAAAAATCTCGCAATCTAATAAAATTTGGTAAAATATAAATTATTATTGCCCAAACATTGGGTGATGTCGTAAGCCAATAATACGGAGTAATTTGTATAAAATATACCAATTAAGTTAATGAATAGTTATTTCATTCATTAATGAGTGCAGATATATTTGACAGATATCAAGAAATGTGAATACGTTACAATAATATGTAAATTCTGAATTAGTGTAATCACAGGTTCACAGTTCTGGTTTTTTCAGTCGTCCGATGAGTTTCGAAGGTCTAGTTTTTAAAAAAAAAATTGCTAAAATCGTTTTTCATATGTTACTTTGGCAATAAATGTTTATATATTGAACAATTACGCATACTTGACAGGATCAAACTGCATGTACAGGTTGCCCGACCACCTTGTATTTTTCTAAGGAACATTTTGTAGTGTCTTACCTTAGTTACCCCTCAAACCTCAATTCTAGTCTACTTATGTATGCTCAGTCACTTTGATACACGCCCAATGTGAATTCTTACGACTTGAACTATTAATTTCTCCTCTGCAAATCACCGATAGCAAGTGGAGGGGAAG
The DNA here is from genome assembly GCA_014220935.1 of Platorchestia sp. MABIK. Taxonomy (NCBI): domain Eukaryota; kingdom Metazoa; phylum Arthropoda; class Malacostraca; order Amphipoda; family Talitridae; genus Platorchestia; species Platorchestia sp. MABIK. Next base: position 10,836 of record JACJUY010006740.1, read on the forward strand.
CATAAGTAAGGATGCCGCTTCACGCCGCTAAAGGCCCTGATACACTGGCGTTCATGACTCGAGAAATTGCGGCAGTGGATCCGGCCGCCAGTTGAAGTGAGAACTGGTGACATGATACACTCGGCACGCAAGAGGAATCACTGCGGAATGCATTCCAAGGCATCAGTCTGTCGCTGCATGTCATACGAGTAGGTGCGTGATTGCGACCAGCCGGATAGTGCGCAAGATAGAAATGAAGCGTCCATTGCGCTGTGCTTTAGCCTTCTGTATGGGCTGCTTTTCACATTCTACAAGCCGCCGTATTTTTGAAGCGCGGCAATAGCATTTAGCGTTTGAGTTTTGTTCACTTAACTGCGGAGCAAGACACAGCTGCGCACCTCTCTCGTCAACGATCAAAACTGTACTGCTCATCGCAGTGACGCCCGTCTGTTCCCGACATGGTCGGATCGCAGCAAAGCTCGGTGGCCACTTTGCCAACTGGCTGGTGTGCAGGGGTGGGAGGCACTTTGAGAGGCATGCTGACGGTTATCACCGCGATTTTTGCCTAGTGTATCAGGGCCTTAACGGAACTCAATGGCGGAAGCAGGTGCATATGGTCTAACAACCTCGGTATCAAGTCCATAGTGACAATCAATAGCTGATATTGGAGAAGTGAATATGTCATTATCGGGACAATTTTGTTTTACCAATATCAACCTTATATCAAGAATTGAGTATCAATCCAATGATATTGTAGGAAAACCTCATTATCTAATCAATATTGACACGACAATTAATTGACATTGGGTTGATGAAAACATTGTTATTGGGCCAATATTTTTTTCCAATATCAACCGAATTTTCCAAGGTATTTCCCAAATGTTCATTTTGAAAATCCAGTCAATATTGAGACTGTTTATTGGCTCAATATTAGGTAAATAAATTTTGCTACCTGGGTACTGACATCTAATGATCTAATGCTTTTTCTTTAAAAAATAAAGGCAAGCAACAGAAACACCCATATATCAGGCAAATATTAGCGTGAGTAACCGTTGTTTTCTTTCCTTTCTGAAGTAAAAAACTATTAGATATCGGAAGTGCTCTACTTGGTCCGCCATTTCATGGGCTCGAATGCAAGCAAAAATGTCAGAACTTCTCTAGCTGGAAGATTATTGCACACTGACGCAAACATTCTAGTTCTATCGAATGCAAGATTGAATACGAACATAAACCGATCTTCAAAATTCGGAAAGATGACATGCAAAAAACAAACGAACTTTCTAGCCAACATAACAGTTGAAAATCATCGAAAGCTTGGAATAATTTTGACATTAACTCCAATTTGATGATTAATATAAAGAATACATGTAAAATAAACGTGGGTAAGGAAATAATTTCATCGCTTAACCCACACAAAAAATGTTCAATGCAGACTTTAAGTGTATGGTTACGATTGATTATGTTTTAACTCTGAAAAATGGAAGTCAAACACTGTAAATATTTCAAAAAGCTTTCCTTCGTGCAGTTTAATCTAACCCCATCAGCGCTTGCGTTTTTGTGTTCATATTACCGTCATAACAAACACTACCACTGCACTGACACTGAAGAAAATTCACTGAAGTTAATTCAAAGGCTAATGTGAATCTGTAACTACTTCGCTTAAATTCAATGACTTCGTAACTTCCTTAACTCTTCCAAATTTAATTTTTAATGTAGAATTTCTGGCGCTGACCATCTATGTTTCTCTAATCATCCGACGAATAATAAGAATCAGATGGCCGCGGCTGCTAACCTTAAGGCCCTGATACACTAGGCAAAAATCGCGGTGATAACCGTCAGCATGCCTCGCGAAGTGCCTCCNTCTTGCTCCGCAGTTGAGTGGACAAAACTCTAACGCTGTATTTTATTGACGCATTTAAAAAATACGGGTGCTTGTAGAATGTGAAAAGCAGCTCTTACAGAAAGCTAAAGCACAGCGCAATGGGCGCTTTATTTCTATCCGGCGCACTACACGGCTGGTCGCACTCGTGCACCTACCCGTACGACATGCAGAGACAGACTGACGCCTTGCAATGCATTCCGCGGTGATTCCTCTTGCGTTCTGAGTGTATCATGTCGCCAGTTCTCACTTCAACTGGCGGCGGGATCCACTGCCGCAATTTCTCGAGTCATGAACGCCAGTGTATCAGGGCCTTTAGAGCACTCTCGGCGCACCAGACTCAGACTTCCACCGGCAGCGGAGCTCGCACCACTCCAGAGTTCTGCTGGATCTCTTGCATTTAATAATTCTGTGCCGAGCTTGTTTGCAGCGTACGCCAGTGTAGATGGTGCGTGGCGTCAGTTGGACTACACTGTTGTTGGTCTCGTCAACTCAAGATCATCTCTGCGCCACTACCAACTTGAGATCTGACCGTCGTAGCGATAGCCGCACCTTACTGATTGCCATGGTAGACCATGCTGATGGCCCTGCGAGCTCACATGGCCGGCTAACCTCTCGTCCTCCCCTGCGCTGCGCTACTCTGCTTGTCCTGTCTCCTCGCCTCTGGACGGCTGCACATCACTACTGCCTATTTGATCATGTATAATAATTGTGGTCAGCGCCATTTCATACTTGTCTGTCGAGCAGTTTGTGTTAGTCTCGTCAACCTTAATTCTAAATAAGAGAGAAACTAGCTAAATTAATTAATTTCGGAATTACCAATTACTATTTACTTAATTACGCAATTGCGAGGACCGCTAGTCGGCCACCTTGCTTTCCCAATTACTAATTACCATTTACTCAATTACACTATTGCGTGGCCCGCTAGTCGGCCACCGCATCATCTGAATTACTAAATACAATTAACTCAATAATATATCGCTATTGCGTGGAACGCTAGTCGGCCACCCCCTATTCTCAACTTCATTCCTAAATTACTTTGAATCGTCAATTCTAGTAGTGTTGGTATTCTCTCCCGACAGTTGTGTCAGGCACTGGGGTTTCCGAGCGCGCTGATGGGGTGCGCACCACTCCCCCTTATCCTCTGTTACCCAAGATTAGGATTCGTCTGTTTTTGTTTCAAAATAAATTCTTGTAAACTTTATTCGTTTCCGTCACCTGCTATAGTGCCTGGTACTTTATTTGTCAGGTAATGACATCAGGTAGCCACCGATAGCAGGATGAGGAAAGAACTGCCTCGTGACAGTGAACTTCATAAATTACTTTAGTGAACAAATTTAACAAGAAACACAATATATTGAGTCTATTTTCGAAGGATTACCAACAGTCCAATGGGGTGTTGAAGGGTTAAATGTCCAACCTGAATTAAACTGTTTTAGATTTCATTTCGACTCAACTAGATCTTGCAATACTTGTTTTGTCGTTGCCTGAAGTATTGCTGCCTGTGAGACACGCATGGTATTGTTATTATTTTATTTTTGCGCTGGCCGACTCATAGTGTACTATAGTAAGCGATCTTCAAATGCTTGACACATCAATGGTAAGCTACGAATCTAAATTCTTCATACTCATTGAACATAATTTGCTGATTAGTATGGTTCTAATATATCCCAGTAATCGTTGTTCCGTCGTTCGTTTTTTATGCAAGTGTGGGTCTAGATATTCTATGGCAGGCACCTCATTAAGCTTCACTAATGAGAAATTCTTCTGCGTCAGCCTTCTGAGTTGCTTGCTTGTCATCACTAAATTTAGCCTTATAAAGTCGTCACATAAATCGCTCGCTCAAACTGACAGTCTGCTCAATGATTTAGTGAGCAAAATCGTACGATAATATCTCACAAGTGTCATGTGCTTCAGATGTAGTGTAATAATTTATTATGAGCAAAATGCTTCGTAAGGTAGAACGTGTATGTCATCACGCTTGACTGTATTCTAACAGTCTCTCGCCTACCCAACTTTGTTTCCCAACTTCACGTTTGCGTTGATTTTTAGAAATATATTGGGAACTGTATGAATAGACAATGTTTATTACAGGGTGACTAAATCGGCTTCCCGCAAACAAGAACAAGATAAAAGAAGATTGTCGCAAATTTAAGTGAAAATTATGGGAAGTTATTTTTCCAGGAAGCTATCAATAAAACTATAAAAAAATTTCTAATTGGAAGACGTTTGTGGAAGAAATTCACCCTATAAACTTATTATAAATTTTGTGCTGAGTTTGAATTTGAGGTTTGGGCAAAAACGTAGACTTCATTGAAGCTGACGGCGTCTCTATTATCATACGTTTGTCAGCTATCTTCAAATGAGTAAAATACGAATTCTTCAGAAATGAGTTTATGAATTGTAAATGTACAACGGGGACACCCCTGTATCCATAGAATAGAAAATTTGAAAAGTACGCGAATTTGGAAAATCAAGTTGTACTTCGATGCAATGAATGCATCAAGTGGCGGTTGAAACAT
>JACJUY010006740.1:18369-30297 GCA_014220935.1 Platorchestia sp. MABIK
ACTAGAGTGGTTTTGAATGCTTTAAAACAGGTGGAAACGGTTGAAGCATTCACCAGAGAAAGAGAAAAAAACAGGAGTTAAGGTTTGCATGGTAACGTAGTCATAGGTGGCTGTTAACGTCAAATTTTACTACTTAAGCGAATTTTTTTTTATTTTTTGCTCAAAAAAAAAACCAATTCCCCTTCGATGATTGATGCACTGCGGAAAGATACCGCGTCTTGTCCAAACGTTTTTACTTTCTTTTCTTGGTAATTTTGTGGCGTAAAAAGTGCAAAAGGCTTGCCCGATTTTAGATTATATTTATGATCAGTGTAAATACGTCACCGAAATTTATTTTCGCAGAATGCTTGATTCTGCTGAGTCCTAATGTTTTAAATTTCTATAAATTTCGGAGGTAACTTTTCCCTCAGATCTTGATATCGAATAAGTGGGTCTTTTTTAGCATTTAAATACATTTCTGCAGTGAACCAGGCTTTTTGCTTGTCCTTCGAAGTGACTGTACGGTTTATAATTGTTCATCATCAGTTATATGCTTTGTTCAAAAGATGTTTAGAGTTCCGTTGGTATCACTAATATCTGTTTAATATATATACAAATATATATATATATATATACATATATTTATGTAAACATTTACATATATATATTTAGACATACACATTAATTCAGGATGCGACTTTAGTTTATTTCAGAACAAATGCTTATACATGCCATTGGAGACCAGTGAATTTAAACGGCGGTAAAATAAGTACTCGAGTGAGTTTAATATCTGTGAATGATAGTTTATTTCCTCGGAATGTTTGAGAACAATTTAAAATAACTTCAGTCAAAATATCAGTGGTAAGATAACCTCTAGGAATATAAAATTATTTTCTAATAATTAGCCAGACTTAGAATAAATCTAATTGGTTCGCGTAATATGAGGAAAATGGTTTTAATTGAATTAAAGCTAGCATTTACGCAATTGTTATGCCCAATCCAATATTTTTTCAAGTCTGGATTTCTGTTTCTGTCGGTTTTTCTATCACCATAGTGGAGTTTGTTGAGTGAGTTGAATCAGTTAGTTCGCTCAAGATTTCTACAGGGTGATTAGAAGATTGTACAACCAAGAAAGCTTGAATTTTTTTTTGGACTCAATTGAATTTGGTTTAAATGCAGTGGGCATTTGCTGTTTTTTCAAGAATGATATCAGCACTTGACTTACACCTCCACGAACAAAATTTTATGTAATTTATATGCTGCTTTTACCCTTGAATGAACTTTTATCAAGTTTTTTTAAATTGGTTTCTTTGAGATTGCAATTTAGTTCATCGATCGCACATTTATTCAGTTTATCTTATGGTCATTTGACTGACAATTCCAGCATAACAAAGATGCATTTCAATCATTCACTGCAGGTCAATAATTATCGTAATTCTGAATCATTATGTGCAGGTCATGCTCATGCACAGTTCAGATCGTAATTTATTAGATCACCCCAAAATTTTTCTGTCAGTTAAATGGAAAGATTTTATTTCTAACAAATTATAGGTAATAGAAAAAATGTAAAATAGCAGGAATGATATTGGCAACTACAGGAATAAATTGAGTGTAAATTGAGCAGACAAAATTTAGACAGCTGCGCCTATACAGTGCTCTTCTGTAATAGTTGTTTATTAATAATGTATTGCTTTATCGGTCTATAAAAATAAAATGTTTTTCGTGAGATCGTTTCAGAGGAAGGGTTTGAGAAGCTCTCGTATATGAGACGCTTGTGGGTGAGAAGTATCCTCATTTGATTTCAGTTCCCAGTAATCTTGGTGGCAAAGTAATCTCGATGAAAATTTGATAATAATCAAAGGCCGGTGTTGACAGTTTTTGCATTGGCTCTTAGTATCCTGGCGGAAATTACAGCGCTCTAATTCGGGCGTATAAAGTATTGTGTCAAAAGGGAGCGCCTGAAACTTTTAGTTGTAGTAAATAAAGCACGGATCTTATGGACCTAAATTGGATCAAGCATAACAAACGCTGCAGTTAGTATCCAGCGACGAAGAAGATGGGGAGGGGGGAAGATTTGTTCATCATTTCTTTGCTCAAATCCTGGGAGAAAGCGATCCGGTCCCCACTGTTGATCTTGTTCGATTAGTGAGAAGACTCACTGTGGTGTTCTTAAATATTCAGTTCATTTTTAAGCTCATATACTTGGGCTATAGAATCGGAATCAAAACATGCCCTAAGATTTTCCACACTTGTAGGGGTTAAAACAATAACAATAGGTTCACCGTTAATCGAACATTCCTAAAATGGCAGCACAGGTCGAATCTATTGTTTTTAGTCTATTTTTGGCGTTGGTTTTTTAGTACTTTTTTAGTTTAATTTTGTTGATAATCATAAAGAGCTGGTTTTCAACTTAATCACATAGTCAGAACCAAATTTCAAGATGTTTTCAGAGAACAAAACTGAAAACAGTAGTGGAAGGGTGTTCAGGCGCCGAATCATTTAACAATAGATGAAGGCTTTGTAAGTAAACGATGAATTAGGCCCGTAGGACATTATATCGTGTACAAACCAAACTCGAGAAGAAACGCCTACAGTCCCTTCGAGTTTTTAGGAGTTTTATCGTTCACATTTATTTTGTTGTAACAACCTAGCAACAAGCTCTTTTAATTCAAACAGGCCAAATTTCCGTCAAAATCAGCAGTTTCCTTAATTCAAACAATCTGTTATTTCCTTAATTGCACGTAATTTCAATAACTCAAACACCCTCGAGCAAAACAAGAGCTCCGAAATCAAACTAATGAAATTCACAGACTCACGCAAACAAACCTAAGCAGTAGGAAAAATAATAGCAGCCAGGTAGAAGAATTAGGGGACTTCGCTGTCACCATGAAGAGTAGAGCGACATGACTTCAAAAGGCAATTAAGTGACCCGTGACAGGAAATCCACATTTGGTATCCATCAGATGCTGCACTGAACGCTCTTTAGTAAAATTTCTATTTGCCAACCCGAAGCTACTCACAATTTTCCAACCACTATACTTTCTTCAAGGTCCAAAATTTGAGGCAAACAACAAAAAGCGACGCATGACTCACGCTCAAAATTCAATATTAGGAGCATGTGGGAAGAATTTCCCATAATATATTGCACGAACATTTCACCTTTCACATTTAACTCGAAATGAATGAGAGGTATCCGCAATTTGGAGATAACAGCTCAAGTCCTGACCGAGGGATGAGTGTAATTTCTGAAAACTGTCCATTGGCGTCTGAAATGATTGTAAAAAATACTTTCCCCGCGCTTTATCATTGTGGTAGCTGAACTAACTTTATTTAACAGTGAAAAGTCACACCTGAAAACTCGACACCGTTTTTGAGAGTATAGCTTCCCTGAACATTTACAGAAAAAAAGTGCCCCTAGTCAGTCTTCCTTTTAGAAGGGTGTAAGTTGCCAATGCCTTTGATTGAGCCGAGTTTGATTTGTCCGTGACAGTGTGCCTCGTTTTTCTCACCCAGATTTCCTTCGCTGGCTTGCTTCAGAATTAACCTTTTTGGGTTTGGTATGTCTTTAAATATATGATTAACTCTAAAGCAAACGAAAATCTTGGGGCTTCAAAGAGTTCGAGAGCAACCCCTTTAAGATCGAATTTTGATACATCCAAGTTCGCTGAACTAGGTTCGTTAAAGTGTTACAAGCTACTAATTTTGCCATCTCCAGCAGCCTGGCGATCCCTGATTTTGTCTAACTCGAGTGAAATGCAAAGCTTTTTTTAAGGTTAAACTTTTTAATTTTTTATGTGATTCCAAAACATGTCCCGCGGTAGTGAGTTTGGTACCACTCTGCTAGACAGTTACGGGCGAGTTCGCCAGACCTAGCGAAACTCGCGCTTCATGTTAGTGATGGTGGCTACCCTTCATTTCACGTTAAGTGAATTTTAATCTTTTTGCTGAATATCCATTGTGGTTTGTACGTAAATAATTGTTGAGCTAACGTCATAAGCAGTAATAAGTGTAACATTCAGAGTATGTGGTGAACTCGAAAATTGGTGCTAGTTCATGACACTGGTTATGATTATTTGATTGTTGATTAATCATGTTTTAGTATTCTAATAGAAATTCGTCATAACAGCACTAGTTTCCCCAAATCGTTCTTCATAGTTTATGCTGGATTTAAACGTTCGGTACCGTGTTTAATTTCAGATGTCATTCGAGAGACTTTTTATCACCTAGTTAGCTGTGTTCATTTTTCAAATATAAATTATATCGACATTAATAATATTATTGTAATTGGTAGCCCAATATTGTCAATGGGTGATTTCCACCTTTAGTAAATTTATCGCCAAAGAAGAGTTATAAGTAAATTTTCTAATAGATCCTGTTACACCTTCTCAGATGAGTTACTTGCACAACCGCACAATAATTGCAGTGCATAGACTCAAATAGACTACTTCATTTGAAATTAGTCTATAATACTCCTGAATAAAAGGTAAAGTACAATTTGATAACCAGATTCAAATCTGTGATTAAATAAGAGAGCGATTTCAACAACGTTTCAGTTCAAGTTGGTCGCCAGTCCAAAATCTTTGTCCACACCCTGTACCTGAAATGACAACGGATAAGACTTGCAAATGTGTAATCATTCTATTGAAGTGTGACTTCAAAAAATGTCGTTAACGAAACGGAAATACTGTGCACCAACGGCGGTTAAAAGTACATGAGAAAAGGCACCCTTGTCAATGAAGTTTAGTTAATTTGTGACCCTTAAAAAAATAGAATGAGGTACCTTGTTCGCACGAATGCTCTTCCCTAAAACAGGGTTAAATTATTAGTCTTTTCGAGGCTCTATCTGCCGAGCTACGAGGACAGCGTTTACCACACTTTCCCGACTTTGAATGTTCTGTCACTGTTTAGAGTTTCCTTCATAATGGGGCAGCAGTGTAAAATTTCCCCTCGCCTTTCCTTATGTGGGTAATTGTTGACGATGTTTTTACTATTTCCTCTATTATACATGTTCATAACCTCAGACTATAGAAAAAATGATCACATTACGTGAAATTTGGTCGTTTGTTTCGTGCTTTTGATATTGCATCTCATTATAAGTCAGTTCATTAAACGTTCTTCAAAGTGATCATCCGTAGAGATTTTCCCTCAACTTGGTATAACATTCACTCGCAGCATAAACAAATCCATGTATTCTAATTTAATGATGATTCGTCTTGTACGAAAAATGTGTTCGATTGGGATTTATGTAAATATTTCAAATCCATAAAAAATTCAAAATTTTTACTGAACTGGTTACGAAGAAACGTACCCTGGCATTACCCCTTTTTTTAGATAATTTCGAGATATTACTTAAATTAAACTATTCACTAAAGCATTGGTCGAACAATTATAAATCAGTTTTCCCTCGTTTTTGAAACAATTGTATACGCTCTCCAGATAGCCTAAAGTATCGCCGTTATTTGAAAAGGAATTTTAATTATCAAAATGTTTCAACCGCCACTTGATGCATTCATTGCATCGAAGTACAACTTGATTTTCCAAATTCGCGTACTTTTCAAATTTTCTATTCTATGGATACAGGGGTGTCCCCGTTGTACATTTGCAATTCATGAACTCATTTATGAAGAATTCGTTTTTTACTCATATGAAGATAGCTGACAAACGTATGATAATAGAGACGCCGTCAGCTTCAATGAAGTCTACGTTTTTGCCCAAATCTCAAATTCAAACTCAGCACAAAATTTATAATAAGTTCATGGGGTGAATTTCTCCCACAAACGTCTTCCAATTAGAATTTTTTTTATAGTTTTATTGATAGCTTCCTGGAAAAATAACTTCCGGTAATTTTCACTTAAATTTGAGACAATCTTCTTATATCTTGTTCTTGTTTGCGGGAAGCCGATTTAGTCACCCTGTAATAAACATTGTCTATTCATACAGTTCCCAATATATTTCGAAAAATCAACGCAAACGTGAAGTTGGGATACAAAGTTGGGTAGGCGAGAGACTGTTAGAATACAGTCAAGCGTGATGACATACACGTTCTACCTTACGAAGCATTTTGCTCATAATAAATTATTACACTACATCTGAAGCACATGACACTTGTGAGATATTATCGTACGATTTTGCTCACTAAATCATAGAGCAGACTGTCAGTTTGAGCGAGCGATTTATGTGACGACTTTATAAGGCTAAATTCAGTGATGACAAGCAAGCAACTCAGAAGGCTGACGCAGAAGAATTTCTCATTAGTGTAGCTTAATGAGGTGCCTGCCATAGAATATCTAGATCCACACGTGCACAAAAAATGAACGACGGAACAACGATTACTGGGATATATTAGAACCATACTAATCAGCAAATTACGTTCAATGAGTACGAAGTATTTAGATTCGTAGCTTACCATTGATGTGTCAAGCATTTGAAGATCGCTTACTAGAGTACACTATGAGTCGGCCCGTGCAAAAGTAAAATAAAAACAAAACCATGCGTGTCTCGCAGGCAGCAATACTTCAGGCTACGACAAAACAAGTATTGCAAGATCTAGTTGAGTCGAAATGAAATCTAAAACAGTTTAATTCAGGTTGGACATTTAACCCTTCAACACCCCATAGGACTATTTGGTAATCTTTCGAAAATAGACTCAATATATTGTTTTTCTTGTTAAATTTGTTCACTTAAGTAATTTATGAAGTTCACTGTCACGAGGCAGTTCTTTCCTCATCCTGCTATCGGTGGCTACCTGATGTCAGTACCTGANAAGTAATTCTCGCGTCGTGTAGCCGTAGTGACCTTATGGGATTCTAATAGTAGGGTTCTGATTTCATTAAAGCGGTATCGATCGACGGCGGGTATCGTTTGGATGAGCCTTCGTTCTTTGGCCGTTATTAAGGTTTCGAGGGGAATGACGGCCTCGTATTCGGTGAGCTCTTGGGCTGTACTGTGGTTCTCAAACCGTTGTAGAAATTCCTGCATGCCTTCTTTTTCTGGCTCGAATGGTGTTATTTCAGGAATCTCGTCTCGCCTCTGGGGCTCTTGGCTGGTTGAGCTGTTGAATGCGAATCTCATGCTCACGCTCGCGCTCGCGTTCTCGTTCTCGTTCCTCTCGTTCTCGTTCTCGTTCTCATTCTCGTTCCTCACGTTCTCGATCTCGTTCTCGTTCCTCTCGTTCTCGATCTCGTTCCTCTCGTTCTCGATCTCGTTCCTCTCGTTCTCGTTCCTCTTGCTCCAGCCTTTGCAACCGACCGAGGAAAATCTCTCGGTATTCCGGCTGTTCCGGGGTTATTCCCAGAGCTTCTGCATCTCGTTGCGCTCTTTGTGCGCAATCCATCTTAATCGGTTTGTTCGATGTTTGAGTATTAGGCGTAGCTCCTTCAGTACTGCTCCAACAGCAAATTCCTGTTGAGGCGGGAGATGCGGGTTTCATTTAACCGACTTTGAAGAATGGTTGATTCGAGGCGTACTTCCTCTGCCGCAGCTTTGAGCTGAGCTTGATAATAGATGCAGTTTTCCCGAGTTTGGGTCGCTGAGTTCGGTTTGATTGATGATGCAGCTTTGCAAAGTTCAAGTCGCTGAGTTCAGTTTGATTGAAGGTGCAGCGTCCCAGAGTTCAGGTCGCTGAGTTCGGTTTGATTGATGATGCAGCTTTCCAGAGTTCAGATCGCTGAGTTCGGGCGCCACTTGTTAGATATATGCTTTATTCGATTTGTTGGCTGTCACCGTTCGGCCGCCAATTGTTCGATATTTATTCAAACTGGTCCTTCTTGGGAGCCAGTTGATAAATTGTTTAGGCGGCGAATCCTGTTCGGCCTTATTGCTAATTATTTAGGCTGGTCCTTCTTGGGAGCCAGTTGATAAATTATTAGGTGCGCGAATCCTGTTCGGCCTTATGGATAAGTATTTGGGCTGGTCCTTCTTGGGAGCCAGTATTCTCCTTAGGGAACATAGTACTCGGTTTATTTTCAGAGTTTATTTGCAGGAACATAACATTAGTTGGTGAGGATTTCAATAGTGGTTCCGAAATTCCAAGGAGCGGACCGTTTCGTTAGTCGCTCTTAGTCTGTAAGGAGGTTCCGAAATACCAGGGAGCGGACCAGTTGAATTCAGTCGCTCTCTCGAATTTCGGACAAGCCGTATTCAAGGGGGTTTGTTGAGTATTTATGATACTCGAATTAAATTTTGACGAACATTATTTCTAAAGAGGCGAGATTATCCATACTGGCGCAGGGCCTAACATCCGGAAACATGGTTTAATACACGAATCCAAAATTCATTTTTTATGTAACATTCCCGATTATATATATTCCCATCATCATCGGCCGTCTTTACAGGCACCCTTCATACCATCTACGTCCAACACTATTTATGGTTCATTGGGAAAACTTTCAAATAAATTTTAACAACAAAAAAGCCATTCTCTGCTTATGGTGATTTTACCGTTGACTTGAAGGATATCAGCTAAGCAAACTATTGTTCAAACTAAACATATCCCAATATGTCAGAGAACCTGATATGGCAATCACAAATAATACTATGACGACGATACTCAGTACAGCAATATCACCCTCTGTTTCCGCTTACAACTCTATAGAATGTCACATCATAAGGTAAATGTTGTTTGGTAAGCAGTCACAATAAAAAATTTTGAGCAAAAATTAAAAAAGTTATTTTATATTCTGTTTTTTGTTTTTTGGTTCTTTGTTTTTTGCCTTAAATTATTTAATGTTACATCAATAATGCAAAGAAAAGAAGAAATTATAGATATATGACTTTTTGTTTAAAAAGTCACTAGTGAGCTGTACTATTTCTTGAAAAACTCTTCAACATGTCCACCTAATTTCAGAATATAATGCAATCTGACAATGTTGACGTACAAGTTTCAATCTTCAGCAATAATTTAACAGCAGCTCTCAATGAATGTGTATCTTACATCACCAAAAAAAACTAAGCCAAAACGCGCTGCTTAGATTAGACAAAATTACAGAGTTGAGAAGAATAAAGAAAACTTACTTGCGATGATAGAAAAAATTGCTCTAACAGTGCTTATGTACAAGAGGTATAAGGAGCATGAAAAAGTTATTCGGAAGAAAATTATATAATGAAAACAAACTCACTTACACCAGGAACTATTAACGCTAAAATATAACCCGAAACCAACGGGGGAAGCCGTTAGTAAAGGAACCCAATATAAAATGTAGACTGCATAATTAATTTTGAAAATTCCTTGGCAACAGCCAAGGATTTCAACACATTATTTTCAGAATTCAGCTCATAATTGTGTCAAGTCTTCAATGAAGTATGTACACCAAATCCAATTCAACCTTCAGGCAAAAATTCATGCCCTACTGCTCCTACAAAGGCTGGTACCAGTTGGAAACCACGTCCTGTTAATTTACATAAGCAAGTTATTAAAAATGTTATCCTCACTGAAAAACACAAAGGCAGTCGGACATGATGGTATCAGCCTTCAATATATCAAAGGCAGTATCTCTGCCACAGCACCATTGATTCGTTTGATAATTAACACATCAATAGCAATTAATAAGTTCCCCAACCAATGGAAACACTCTATATTTAAACTGCTGCATAAAACTGCTGAAATCCATTCAGCATCAAACTACAGGCCCATAAGTCCTCTATTTGTCCTGTCCAAAATAGTAGGGAGAGTGATAACAAATCATCTGTCGTCTCACTTGGACGGGTTTAATTCACTTCATCGAAATCAATATGCCAATAGGAGGAACACTAGTACTCAAGATGATCTGCTTAATATCACAGAGAAAAATATACAGTGATATCAATCAATAGAATGTAACGCGCTTGCTGCAACTCGATTTCTCAAAAGCTCTCAATAGGGTCAAACATGAGCGACTTTTACGAAAAATATTGAACTTAGAAGTAGACACGCAATGGTTTGAAAGCTACTTATCAAATCAATGTCATGCAGTCCGCTCAGATAACAAATTGTTCCCATTCATTCTAAACAATTTTGTTGTTCCGCAAGCATCTATCCTAGGTCCGCTTTGTCTTCTATTTTCATTAACGATTACACTCCAATGATTTCTGAAACACGAATCTCTATGTATACAGATGATGTTCAAATTGCAATGTGTTGGAAATACCGCAGACGCAAATTAAATTTAAAACCCTATTGATTAGCCTAAAATCATGGTACGACCAAAATAATCTCAAACTAAATACGAGCAAAACGCAATACATTATTTTCGGGTCCAAAGACGCAATACAAAAATTCAAAATCTTACTCAGACGTTTTTACGTTATTAAAAAATGTAGGCATTTAGTTCTATAGAAACATGTCCTTCAAATCTCACGTTGAGAAAACTGTCAAAAAAATTACGGAACTTTAAAATGTTTTTCACCATATAAAAAGTGTGCTCGACTAAAAATCTAGATTATTGGCCATTCAATTTTTAGTGTTATCACGCATTGAGTATTGCAGCCGAGTATAGGGAAATATACCTCAATGTCTTCAAAGAGAGTTACAAAATTGTTTGAATTTCGCCGCCAATGAGGTATGTATAAGTAAACTCAAGAAGAATGATCACGCAATCCCTCTCTTAAATAAACTCGGCTGGACTCCAATTAGAGTAAGGTTCCTCACTCAAAAACCCCAATAGGTTTTTATTCTCTATATCTCCCTCAGAGCAATGCTGATATAGTGCAATTCCATACCCCCACTGTAACCAACCTAATGCCGAATTGGAGAATAACGCTTTAGTCATCTACCGTTCACCTAACATTAGGCAGAAAGCTCTTTCAATATTAGGCGAATTACTGTGGAACAAACTTCCGCAGAGAATCATCCATTCGTTCGTTAGGAAATTAACAGCAAGCCACCATTGATAAACTCTAGTATTTATTTCATTAAATTAATAAAATGTAGAAATATTATTAATTGCTTAATGGCTTGAAACTACAGATATATTTCCTATCCGAAAAATACTTGCAGTTTTTATTGTAAACTTAACAAAAACCTGCTTTAGTGGAGTCGGAACTATCAAGACTAGAGCTAACATAGGCACACACGTACATTCCCTCAAGTTTTAAAGTTTCTTTGAATCCTTATAACTCGAAAACTAAGGAGTTTTGGGCTTTAAATCATCTGGGAAAATCGATTGATTTGTAGTTTGTCCACCTATGGTTGAAATTTGTCAGCAGAAAAAAAACATATATATGTATACATATACATACGCATTTAGAGACGGTAGTTTCTGCAAAATTCTTAATCTTGCAACTTGCAATTGTCCTAAAAAACCCCCTTTTGTTGCTCTTTTGTATCAAGACATTTTTCAAAAAGCTATGTTATTCATCATATGCATTTGCTTTCAAATACATTGTTTTCTTTTCTTATTCATGTTCTAAAATTTTCTTGCTGGCTTTGTGGGGCAATTTGTCCTTTCTTACGCGCGTGAGAATATTAAAACCCCATTATTTAAGTAGTAAGTTCCACATATTACTCCAATTATGTGGCAAATATCTTGTTTTGAATTGTAGAAAACTCTTTTTAGGTCTCTGACTCGGGTGAATTCTTTTTGTGCCAGTATTACTAGAGTAGGAAATATCGTAAATTTGTATTGTGGTAAAATATCGTATATCTCTGATCCCATTGATTGGCATACTAGTTGATACTTAGGAGTGAAACGATAGTTTCAAATATCGATCTTGTGAGAAATTTGCATTTAAAAATGGTTTTAAAAGTTGTTATTTTTCATTAAACGAAATCTCGCTAAAGTGGCGGCTTGCGGCAGCACTTAGCTTGACAGGTGTCTTCTGTGTGACGGACGAGAGTGAATAATTATTGTACCGCGCTGTGAGGAGGCTGATGGCCTCTTGTGTGTAGCATCTGTCAGGGAGTATGTGATCGCCTTTTTTTTACTATTTTAATTTGTTATTTCAATCGCGTTTTCTGTTCATTTTGGTTTGTTG
>JACJUY010006741.1:14196-48693 GCA_014220935.1 Platorchestia sp. MABIK
AAGTAGTGTGAGGGAAGGGGCAAGTGGTGCGAGGAAAGAGGGCAAGGGGTGTGAGGAAAGAGGGCAAGTGGTGTGAGGGGAGGGGGCAAGTAGTGTGAGGGAAGGGGCAAGTGATTTGAGGGGAGGGGCAAGTAGTGTGAGGGAAGGGGCAAGCGATATGGAGGAAGCGAGCAGACGATAGTTAGAAAGGAACAGTTACAATATAAGTGGAGGGGACGAGTAAAAGATCTTTCGATGATGAGGTGATCAATGGTGTCATGATAGATTTCAAGGTGATGAATTTGATTTATTGATTCATTTATATTCATATTATGAATGACATTATTTATATGTTATATTTATTTTTTTGTGAATGATGTTAGTCGTGTAGAAGCAAACGATACGATCAAATGATGAAGGAAAATTGAGTAGAGGCTTGGAGCAGAGTTGATCAGAAGTTTAATTTAGCAGACAATTAGTAAAAGTCCGATATTGCACGTGATGGTGGTGTTTTATTGAGCTTTTATTTGAATTGTTAACCCATGATATTTCAAATAAAGTGATGAGCAATAATAGCACTCTATTTTTTCTCCCGATTAGGATAACGATTGTTGTCCATTGCGATTAAGAAGTATTTGAAACGATGAAGTACAAAAGGAAAAGGTGTTTTAATAAGTGTTTACCTCAATTTTAAATTCTAATAAAATTGAAACCAGAGATCTGATTTTAACAAGCTTGGTTACATTGGATGTAAAAATTAATTGTTATCAAATCCTTAGCTGTAAACACGAGAAATTCATAGTAATCTAGTCTGTTATTTATAAAAAATCAATCCAATCACATAAAGATGCACCTAACAAAGGAGCAGCGTATTTTTATCATGAAAAGCCACATTCATATACGATGCTAAATCAAGTGTCCCAGTTGTTTTCAGAAGCTTTTACTGCCAGATTATTTGCAACTAAACTAGCCATGTATTACAATGTTCTCAAATCAGAAAATTGGTTAGTTACGTTTCATTTAATAATTCTTAAAATGAATGATTTAAATATCGCTTAATTATGAAAATTAACATCCAATGAATGATGTAATGTTAAATTTTATACTTTAATTTAGGGGTATTTTCGAATTCCGGACCAAAAGTTGTTCGAGTTCATTATCGCTTTTTAGATACAAAAATTTTCCTCAATTTGGAAGAATTTCACAAGGATGTGATCGCAAATTAGTTTCTGCATCTAACGAGACCAAGTAAGCCAAAATCAGTTCACTGTTTTCAATTTTATAGCATTTTAAAGTAAGATTCAAATACATTTTTTGCAACACCCTTCACATATTTCTCGCACATGCAACGCGCGTTACAGCAATGCTTCCAACATGGTCGACACTACAACTGACATAAGGACGTGTTTGACCAGACGCCCACCAAAAAAATTTTGCTAAATTTAATGTTCGTAAACACAAAAATAAAATCTACATGAGCTTTTTTAGCCGCCATCGTAGTCTTATCGCACAGTTGATGAGTGTCCAGCGAGTAAAAAGGCAAAAACAATGTGTCTAAACGGACTAGCACTTATTTGGCTCATGTTGCCGATTCAAAAAACTTTTGAAACGGAGAAATTGTTAAAAGAATAAGAAATGTGTCTGAACAGGCTTGCTCTTATTTTGCTCATGTCGCCCATTCAGAAAACTTTTGAAACAGAAAAATATTAATTGAATAAGAAATTTTGGTAAAAAAATTCAAAATGTTTTATAGATCATGTACATCACCAGTGCGGTATAAATAATACTACGTATGGTCTAGACTTCAGTAGAATGAATTTAAAAATAACTCGAAACAACATGATAATTGCGACTCTCCTACTCTCTGAAGAACTCTAAAAATAGATGCGTACGCTTTCATAGAAACTGCTTGAAATTACTCACAGAATTTTATAAAGTCATTATTTTCGCTTCTCTTTAGAAATCTTAGAAGCCAGTACAGGAATAGGTTCCACTGGAAAATTTTCTAAGCCCCGCTAATGAAATGCAATTTAGAGGAATTTTCAAAATGAAAAGAATAAACAGGAAATGGGTCTCTGAGATATTAAAAACATCTCTTAATTTTTTATGTAAATAAATTTCTTAGAATGATTAGTATGTATTCCATCTGAAGCTTGAATTAAAAAAGAATGCTTCGAGCTATCTCTCTTCATAGGCTTTCGGCCTTGCTCTTTTATTTACACGGAAACTACGTGCGATGAACTAACACTCCACGCTGATCACATTTTTTATATTATCAACTCACATGTTCTGGCACTCCTCAAGTGTACTTGCTGTGACCTCCATAACGTTTTTGGGCAGAAAACGTTTTGCAAGAAGACGTTCCATGACGTAGAGGCGGTCTGGACACTCTTGGCGCAGGATGGACTCTTTCGTCGAACTGGTCGCGGCCGCTGCAACGAAGATCGTTAGTTCTGACAACTGCTTGGATCTTAGCAACAAACTCCAAGAAATTTGTTGTTTGAGTTTTAGAGTTTTCAGGGACAAATAAGGTTTCAACGGAGCCTATTCATTAGAGAGTTTCGCTTACCTACTATTAACTACTTTGTTTCCGCTGTTATTTGAAAGAAAAAGGTTTCCCAAGTATGTTAAAAATTCAACAGATTTCAATATTTATCCATCGAAAAGAAATTTACAACACAAACGTATATTAAGTTTCGTTCAAGTAGTGGAAACATTTAACTGAAATAAAGAATTCACTACTTTTATGACGCTGTGAAACATCTCTTGAGGGAATAAATAAAAAATGGCAACAATGAATTTTAAAAAGCTCCTTTATGAAAGACTCAAGAGTTAACTTTACTGCAGCTTTTCACGCAAAGACTGAACTTTTCCAAAGCCTGCGGAGGTCATATAAAATGACTCTACACTCATCCATTCATTTAATTCACCGCATTTTCCATCACTCCACTTTAAGTTCAAATGGCACCCACTCTAACTATAGAATCCCTACTTTTTTTTTTAAAGAACCTGTTTGAATTTATTAATCGGATTTGATCGAACATCAAAACACAATTCCGGTACCCAAGTCTCCGGTTCAGTTATTCCTACACTGACGATAACAATTTTTGACAACTTGGCACAAAATTTAGCTTGTTGTTGTACGCGAGGATAAACGAACAAATATTACATAGATTGAAACTAGAAAATTGAAATAATTTTCTATGAAATTCTGTAATAATTTATCTATTCGACTCGCAGGAGAAAATGGAATTTCATTTTCTTTGAAATTCTAAAATAATTCAGGTAATTGACAATTCATAGAAAGTTAAACCAATCCACCTGATCTCCAATCTCACACTGCATGATAGTGTTTAACAATTGAACAATTTATTTACCATAAGCGACACACCACTAGATTGTTTCTTAAGTCTAGCACAATTCAATCTAGTATGGAAAACCAGAATCACTGGCAAAACTCACTGGAGAAACAGACTTCTCTGAGATGCGCATAGTTATTCGCTCGCTCGAACTGAGCCCTGGAGTTTACTCCCGCGGAGTTTCGGTCGTCCTGAGGCTGGGAGAGGAAGCATTTGGTCTCCGTGTACTCGACGCTATTCGAGTACGAGCTGTACCGACGACCGGGCACGAAGTCCAAAGATCCGCACCTTCTTGTCAGCTGCTGTGTAGCCGTGCGGTCTTTCAGGCAGCGGTCCTCGCACAACGCCAACACCGCCGCCGGCATCGCGTTCTTGCGGATCTGGCAAAAAATGTATTTATGGCACATCGGACGTTGATGGTTCAAATTCCCTATAATTTATGTCAAGTTGAAATGATAGCGGTCGTGGCGTAAATTTTAACCCCTTGGTTGAGTGGGATATTATGGTTTATTCATCTTTTGCTCATTTTTGGGAAGAAACTCTCGCTTGATATCAGAGTATCAAACTCACAACTCTTTGAAAAAAGCGAGAATGCTTGACCACCAAACTTTGATCACCACGGAAATTTTTGGAAGCTCTCAGACATTATTAAAACATTCCTACGGTTTTTAAGAAATCTATGTTAGGATCATCATTGTGGCTTGCATTTTTATGGCATGCATGTTTTCACGTAGTACACAGAAAGAATACACGTACATTATGTATTGCAAAGTTAAACAATGTCGAAAGTGGCCTGATGTAGCATCACTACAGGTATGTGTCATTTCTTGACCGAAATTTTTGAAGTTCATCTTCAGTGAGGTGGTCATGTCCCCAACGCCACCGTAAACCTTAGGCATGTGCATAACTTCTTTATAACGTAAAACATGCATAACTTCTTTATAATGTTCTTCATAATGTAAAATAGGTCTTCACGCCAGGTTCTAAGAACAAGAAATGCTGAGAAATGTTTTACGAATCTTACCACATCGGAGTCGTACGAGTTGGGTGCAAGTCGTACGTCCGGCAGCTTCTCGAAGCGCATCTCCCCTTGGCCGCCATCGCAGGCAGTCCGCTCCGGCACGAGGGCTGTATGGCAACAACATGTGTGAGGGGTATGGCAACAACACGTGTGAGGGATATGGCAACAACACGTGTGAGGGGTATGGCAACAACACGTGTGAGGGGTATGGCAACAACACGTATAAAGAGTTTAACAACAACTTGAGTGAGGAGTACCACAATAACGCGAATGAGGGGTTTAACAATAACGCAAATAAGGGGTTTGACAATAACGCTCATGAGGGGTTTGACAATAACGCAAATGAGGGGTTTGACAATAACGCTAATGAGGGGTTTGACAATAACGCAAATGAGGGGTTTGACAATAACGCTAATGAGGGGTTTGACCATAACGCGAATGAGAGATTTGACAATAATGCGAATGAGAGGTACCACAATAACACGAGTGAAGGGTACAGCAACCAAATGAGTGAAAGGTAGCCACTTTTCAGTTCCAGAGTTTCAAAAAGAAACATCTTTGATCGCTCGCTTTCAGAATTGTTTTACTGGCAATTCTATTATTTTTTTACTCTACCTAAGAAAATGGAGTGAACTTAAACTCACTGAATAGAAGGGCATGCCCAGAACCTGTTCCCATGCGTCTTCTTCGTTTTCTACATTTCCCAAGGAGCTGGTTGCTTCGAAAAACAAGCCACGCAAAAGCGGGGTCGAACTCGGGACCTTCTTAACCAGAATGTAGTCCTTAACATTTGCGTCACAAAAACGTTAAGAATAACAATAAATGAGGTTCAGTTTTTAGCCTAAATAATCTAAAATGAAGTTTTTTTTTTTAATATAACGAATATTTCGTACATCTGTTAAATGTGCACTACAAGTTTTTTCGTATTTAATTTACACTGATGTTGATTTTGGCGATTCAAATTGATGATTACTCTATGAATATGAATTTGAATTAACAGAAATAAAAGAGGTAATGTATATTAATTTAACCGTAAAACATGTTTTCTTGTTGTATGACTCATAAGCTGGGAGATAAAACAGCCGTTCAGAATTACACAAAGTTATGCAAATACTTTATTATTTTGAATTGATCTTAAATGTTCGTGAAATTTTTTTAGAAAAAATTGACATGTTCATGAGGATGAAATGTAGAAGGGGTGCACAATCATTTACAATGAAAATTGCTTTTGAAAGTAATATGCTTAATGATATACAGACCAGTATTCTTAATTTGTGAAAAAATTCATTAAAAAGGCTACGTTAAAAATGTAACAAGATAAAATTTCAACCACAATGAGCATGAATGATATCATTCACAGACATAGTTTGTTAGTTTGATTTTGTTGTTATTATATATTAATGCATGCTTGATATGTAAGCGAGTCCGATAAATGCATGTGTTAAAATGCTCATGCTTAAAAGTCGTGAATGTTTGCCAACATCATGCGGAAGAGAGCTTGTTAGTGTTGAATTTAACCGGCTTAATTACTGAAAACTTTGAAAAAAATGATGTCATAGTTAGCAGCAGTTGAAGAAAAATTTCATTAACCGACAAGATAAGCTTATTCCAAGCGTAAATTTTAGAAATCTTCACTGCTGTGCTCAATCGAAATAAATTCGATCGATTAAAAATAGGAATTTCTTCAGCGTGTAAGAGAAATTTTGCTCTATCATTCGCAAACATTCACCAAAACTCGCTTCAGCTTGACTATATATTTAGCTTGACAAAAAATCATAAAAAAATTTGAAAGAACGAAATTAAACAGGAGGAATTCTATTAATCCGAATGCAAAGAGAATAATATATTTTATTGCCTTTTCACAAATTTTAACCATTCAATAGTAACAAGTTTTGAAATCCCTTGTTTTTTTCAGACGCATTTTTAATTTCAGGTGCGAATGAAATTCGAGTTGTAATTGATGAAATTTGGGGAAAAATAGGCTGTCGCTTGCTAGAAACACATGAAATAAAAAAATGGAGCTAAAAAAGAATTGCTGACTGACAAAAGTTCTAAAGACTAAATTAAAAAATTGGCTAGGAAAAAGAAGCTGACGTACAAGAAGTCCTGGGAGTGTTGTCGAAATATAGTTACACTGTTAAGTGTTCAGCAGAGTTGCATAAGACTACATAATTTATTATCCCGAAGCCATTTTCCCACATGCATTACTGTCCACACTGATCCAGCTGCATAAAATACAAACATGAAGTATCTAGAGAAAAATATTTACGAACAGTTTGCCAACTGCAGCATATTAATTTTGCAGTTACACGGTATAATATTGACGCGTTGAATAACAGATTGTTCTCATGGACAACAATTTAGAAACAATGAGAGCAAATGAATTCAGTCGTTGTTAGAGAAATAAGTTAAACTGGAGCAAACATAAAAAAATAAACGTTTCAGTGAGGATCTAAGCACTTCAGTGAGAACTACCAGAGTATCTAAAATGAAATAACAAACCTTAACATTCAGGTGCAAGCTCTAGCACAGCTTAGCTTTACAGCTTCTATTAACATTTTCTCTCGTGAGAACGGGACTATTGAATGAAATCATGATTTACAAAGGCAAATATTATTAATCCCACACAACGTTTAAATTACAATCACTTTACTTGAAATAAAAAGAAAACTGTGTTTCACTTCAAGCTTAAACCCTATTTTGAATGCTCTGTGTTTCAAATAAGACTTACTGCAACATTTTATGATAATCTCTTAAACGGGGCAGTTTTCAGTGCAAGCCTCACAAAGGACTTTGAAAAAATTGGAGCGTGAACTAAGAAAAAAGTATCTTGGTGAGCGAATTATTTTCCGTAAAACCTTTTTAATTGCAATGGCATTCGGTGCTGTTGTTTTTACAGTCTAGATAAATATGGCTTGTCTGAACATCCGTTTTGTTGACCCCTCTTAAAATGCCAACGTTTTTATTCTTAAATTCACCGATTAGTGAAACCAGTGTGTGACTCATGTTAACCGGCTGCAAGAAAATAATGTATTTTACTGTGCCTGAATTCTAACTTGCGTCTTTCCAACTTTTATTCAAAAAAACATCATGTTCAAAGCAGAATTCAATTCGTGTTAGCTATATTTTTGCAAGGTCAGTTCTTAGTGTTGATTTATTAAAGGTTTTTCATCATAAATGAAATTTTACTGAACTGCAAAAAGTCGCCTGCAAGACTGAAGCAGTTCAAAATGCAAAAGCCTTTGTCACGGAGTAGCAGGATTTGAATCATCATTCGTTAGTTAGTTCAAGAATCCCTTATCTGCAACAAAGGGGATCTCAAGAGAGCGAAGAGAAAGTACCATTTTGTATGGACTCTACAAAACGGGGAATCTAAGGACAAGGCGTGTTCTTTGAACAGGATATATCCTGCGTATACAGACAGTGAGTTAAGGAGGAAGCGACAAATAAGATTAAAAAGCGAAAGCAAAACCAGCATGAAAACTGAAAGTTGGCTTGAAAGAAAGAGGCCCCGACACCGAAGTGCCGTTTTGAGACCACTGCTTGAACCACTCGCGCTACCTCTCATCGTTGTCCAGCTCTTATTCGAAGTTAGAACATCCAAAGACTTCAAATTAGCTTCGGTTTGAAGCTCAAAAAATTTGCAGTGTATATAGCTTGATTGAGTTGTATTAGCCCAGAGTTTTTCGAAAAACGAGCTGAAAACGATGGGTTCAGTACTTTTTTTGATAAAACGACAGGTTAGTTTTGAATGTACTATAATTATTATGGCACACATAAATTGTCTATGCTTCAAACAAACTAATTTGAAGCTGCTCTGTGCAGTAATTGAGAGATGAGAGCTGGACAACGTGAGTGGTTCTAGCAGTGGTCTCCAAGCGGTACTCCAGTTGTCCTGAATGCCTACTTAAAGCTGAAATAACCTCAAAGTATCCTCGTGGGGGCGCCAGTGGAAGTGTCAAAAGATAAAGCTGAATCGCCTAGCCCTTTACGCCCTGAAATTTTAACACAACCAGCAGGAGTGCTGCGAACTATACGTCGCACACACACGATGTTTGTTTGATAACTCAAGTTTCGCACGCAAAACTGACTACAATGGTCTCTGCTGGACGATGACATGCACACAAGTCGTCACATTCATTTATCAGAAGTTCTGCGTAGAATTTAGTACATAAGAAGCTGGATTTTTTTGTGCGACGAATTCGTCACACTCGGGCGTGAAGGTCTAAAATATATTCAAAACAAAAAAGCTGGTGTCGCTACTAGTGCTTTTGTCATCAAGATCGTACTATTATTTCATCTTTGACGACTATCTTTTTGATAAGAAAGAACAGGATGAAATCGATATCATGGAATTCGTTTTTACTGGTCATTGATTAGAAAGCCTGTCATTCAACCGGGATGGGTAATCAGCTAGTTTTCTTAATTTTTAATTAGTTTTTGGCTAGGAAAAAAACGAATTGCAATCTAGAGCATGCAGCAAATACAGGGGTTTGAAAATAGCAAACATCTTGCGAGTGAGGCAAATGAACTTAATATTTTGTGAAGTCGTAGTTCTCAAATTTGTCGACGGAAGCTAATTTCAAGAATAAAATACTATAAGCCTGTCATGCTTGTCAAATTGCGAGTGCAGTAGTTCAGATTAGATTAGATTATTAGTTAGTTTAAGCCTCCCTCTCCGCAACAAATACGATCCAAAGAAAGGAAGAAGGACGGCACCATTTAGTATGGAGTTAAGGGAACGCGGAATCTATGCAGAAAGGGCATAGAAACAGTAAGATAAGAAATGAGATCATGAAACCAGATAAAAGTTGAAGATGAAAGTAGTAGGTGCTGAAGAAAAAGGACAGCAGTGAACCGAAAAAGATGGTTCTTAATTAACATAACAAAAGCATTTCTTTTCAACAAAAAAAAAGCCCACCTAACTCTCAGTTCGGGCCCTCACATTTTCCCCTGGGAGCGCTAATTCCCTATAGATACAATATTTGAATCCCCCTGAGGGGAGAGCAGTAGTTCAAAAGCATCGTAATTTAATACCACTGATTGCTTTTCTTCCGTAATTTGAGATCAGATAACTTTTAAAATAAACTAAAGTCTTGATGTAGACTCGATGATCTCTTGAATCGGGACAGTGCTAAAGAAAATTTGAATGAACTATAGTTACGTACCAGCTGGATGAAATGAGTAGCACTTTTTTCCGTATTAATTTCTTTGGGCCTCAGTAAAATGAAATGAATGACTTCACATATGATCTTGAGAAACTTTAAAACACCTTTAACTTTGCGCTTCAAGTCCTAATTCTAACCTTGAAGTGCGAAGTTCAAGTTGTCAAATTCTACGAGATCTATGTAATTTATTTTAGATTTCCATACGCTCGAAAATTTCCGTTCTCGCTATGTATGTCTTGTAAATTGGATCTATTTTGATGTAAAATCACCTCAAGGCGATAAAAAAGTTTACTCAGTAGAAGCCTAATAATAGTGTTCTTAATTTCGTTTATTCGTTGATTTAAAAAAGAGCTCGGAAGTAAGAACTGCACTGTGAGAAGTATTTATTTAGCTTGTCAGTGAGAACGTTGATTTATATAAGTTTCTTTAACTGTAGAGCATTTTTTTGTTGCAATGAAATGAACGTGTTTGCTTTTAATGAAATGTACAGAACAGACAGGAAACAAGATACTTCAGAAAGCAAAGTTTGGATTGAGAGTCAGAGAGCAATGGAAGTGATTAAAAAGTTATCAAAAAGCCGTCATTTAATCCAAACTACATAGTGTTTCCGAATTATAAATTGAAAATAAAATATCTCCATTGAACTTATAATTTGGTTGATACATACCACGATTCTATTAATTATTTTCATAGTCACAAATCTTTCCCCAACATTAGTCACGGATAACCACAAAGCATCGCTCGTTACCGAAAAATTCTAAAAATTTAATTTCGTACCCGTTTACATTCGTGCTGTTCACACATCAATTATTTGTCATAGAACACATCAGTCATAGTAAGGCAATTAATTACCGTAGAACACATCAATTGCCGCATGATAAAGGTCCTCGACGGAAATATCCGCTGTTCAGATGACAAAGTTACATTAGAAAGATGATTAGCGCTGGATGACTCAATATCTCCCATCAAAAACCCACTCGAAAAGAAATTGATTTTTAATTTAATTGCTACTGAATGATTGTTATTCCCGTGCGCTAATTAACGTTCACTCGGAAATATATCCATGACGACGAGACAGCTGAAAAAGTATGGATGATCGAACAACACACACACACACACATGCACACAAGTATGTCTCTGACATTCACTAACGAAAATGACATGCGAAGGGGATTCCTCACGTTCCATCTCCAGGTGTCGCGAAAAAACGCGTAATATAACAACCGTCATGCTGGGAGAAGCAAGTTCAAATCTCAAACTCGTGCACGTGCTCCAAGAACGAAGTTGGACCATTTGACTCACGGATATCTATCCTGTTCTTCTCTGAGATCTCATTGGTTGAGGGGTCAGGGGCGTCTGGAAACGGACGCCTCAAAACTCCATCGTTGGGATTAGGTCCCGGGGCTTCAAGTCCACTGGATGGTCCATCAGGGGTCAACGTAGGAGTGACTTGGCTAAGGGCGGGTACGGGACGGGCGTCAAGGTCCCTTCCTGACGAAGGAGGTGTGAAGGAGGCTCCTGCGAGGGCTGCTCCTGCCACGACGTCCCTACTGATGCCGTACGGCTCCGACGTCGCTTCAACTCCTCCTGCGGACACCAAATTTGGAGACCTATTGGACTGGGTGGTGTCGGGTGCATGCGGCACATACATCTCCCGCCAAACCTATCTTTTCGAAGTCTTCTCACCGGCACAATCGATGTGAACTCCTTATAGTCGGAGCACGGGAAGACATGCGCTGTCGCAGAATGATGCTGTATGTACAGGCTAATATGAATGGAGTGATATCATGAGAGAAAATTAGGTACAGAAATCTATAAAAGGGAGTTTATGATCCTGAATGTGTGTTTTTTCGTATAATACAGTGATTCTAAGTAACTAAACTTGTAAAATGAAAATATTTGTTTCTTCCAGAAGTTCATCTGGAGAGATTTTGGATTGAAATTCATTTTGCAGCGTAGGTTAGGATGTACAAAACATTAACTTAACACTTTGACTCCGATTGTGCGGTTGCTTACGGTCAGTTTGGTTAGGCTAGAAGAAGTCGTTTTGAAAAACCGGCTTTTCTGTTCTAATACATTTTTAACCTTTTTGAAAAGTGTAAAGGAACACTTAAACCATAATGTGTTACCTTTTACTCTAAAATTTATTTCGGAAAAGGTAGCAAAATAGTTGAAATGTTATTTGCATATTCCGGTACGTAAATGAGCAATTTACCTCATGGTACACAAATATACCACTTCGGAGTCAACGTGTAAATAGACAGAAATATGCTCTAAAAATCACTTTACACGTAATATAACTAAGCCGCAATGAAGAACATGGAACGAAGCAGTCATGAATAATCTGAATGAAGGCTACGAGTTTTACAGAACTCTTATTAAAATTTTTATTTAGGTTCGGCTTTTGAGTAAGAAAAGAACATGCCACCGGTTTTGCAGTCGGATGGACATGGAAGAATTTTTTACAATTGAGAAAAAAGGAATTGTAACTGAAATGGCATTACCAAGCTAACCGACACCAAAATATAAAGTAAATAGATAGAAGCAGTGAATAAAAGTGTACACCTTCCTTCTTTTTTACTCCGTCTACTACGAACACTCATTCCACAAGCATATTCCTCAATATTATTTCCGACATAGTGCCCAAGCCATCAGAAAAACTGTGGCTATTTATAATGAATACGGAGCTTGTTCACCAACAATGCTGCGTTCCATTTTTAGAAGCATAACGACGTTTGAAAATAGAATTATGATGAAGCTGCTAAAAACATGTGTCCTTCAAAGGACATATTTGAGTCGCTTGAAGACATCGTCGCTTTCATGACAAAGGGAATCATAATAATTATCGCCGTGAGTCAAACCAAAAACTGTTGAAAAATTCAAACATTTGCGACGGCTTATAAGAATGAGAGAATAGCGTGGGAAGTTTTGGGATGCGTAAATGACATGAAAATAAAAAAAATACCCCCCAAATAATTAATCGAGATGAAAGAATTAATACTGACAGATGTAGGAAGAACCAAATACTATAAAGCCATTGATTTACTCAAAAACACACAGTTATAGAAGAAATGAGAAGATTTAAAATTAGTGACTGCAAAAATAGTCACCTTTCGAGACCTACTTGCATTGATTGCTTAAAATCAGTGAAGATGAAATCCAGATCGATCACATCAACCTCTCTCTGAAAATTTTGTAGCTGAAAATTTTGCAATGATTGTGAGTGCGATATTTGAAGAACTGCTATGAATTTCCGTAAAATCAAGATCTACAGCCTGAAAAGCATGAACGTTTTTGCACAATGACTTGTCTCTCCTTACCCAGGAAAATATCAATGTTTCCATACAGCAATTTTGCTAAACTGTTTATTTTATGGAGGTGCCGGAAACGAGTGGTGAAAATAAGATGCGTTTTCTTCAGTGTGTAAAAAATGCGTTTATAAAATGGGGGGTGGCTTTTCTTCATACGTACAATAAGGGAATAGATTACTTTTGTGGGGATAATTCTCCAACGAAGTTTACTGAAACTATTCGGAGTTGAATTTAGGTTAGGTTTACATTTGCAAAAGATTTTTTTGACGCATGTCAATGACAAATACTTTTATAAAGGAATGAAAATTACTTTTATAGAGTAATTACTTTTATAAAGTAATTACTTTTATAAATTAATTACTTTTATTAAGTAATTACCTCAAAAACTATGATTTTTGATCTTAGTACTACGCACTTTCATTGAGAATGCGGCATTTCATGACTTGAGTTTTATAATTTCTGTTTCTAATGCAAACTGAACTCCTAAATTATCGTAAACTAAATTAAACACAAGTTGAAAATCACGGTTCGAAACGTTACATTTACCTATGTGTCATACCTGGACGAAAAAAAAAGAGCGTGGGGTTTTAATTTTTACTCAACTTTCCAGTATGAAGGGAAAATTTTTCTTCCAGATTTAACTACTCTGATATGAAATTTTAAACATTTTGTAGGAAATTTGCGTTTTTGCATGTTTTTTTTTGATCGTGAGCTGTTTTAATTATGGGAAAAAAAATTAAGGGTAGGATCTCGAGGTTCGTGAGCTCTTAGCTCTGGGCTCCCGTCACAACCTAAACCAAGAGTGCAATAACAACTATGCGACAACAACTATGGTTGTGCACATGATCTGAACTAACACCATAGGCCAGCTAAAATTGAAAGGATGTAAACAGAAAGGAATATCTGATTGAAAATCAATGCACTCATGTGTTTGCACAAACACCGGCAGTCCTCTCTCAAAATGCAAGGGAAAAATTTTTTCAGGATAGGGCATATGTTAATTAAATACTCATGTGACACAAACTTCTGTGGGCAATATTTCATGTCTAATTAATAAACTTGCCTTTCTTAGCAGGAATTCAGAACACCAACAACGCCTAATGAATTCTTAGAAATTCCATTTCAGCCACAGTAAAGTAGGCCTTGATCTACTCTATCTTTAGAAGAATGAAACAGGAGAGGGAACGCGATGCGCCGGCTGTCTTGATGAACGCAGAAGCCCTATTTTAAGGAAGCTTTTTGGATGTAAGCTATGGCAGGATTAAATCACTGAAGAAAATGAGCTCGATACAAAAGGAGACAGTTCGTGGGTGTGGGACTTCCAAATGTGTTAACTTCAGCGCATCGAAACCGGGACGATCGTTCAAAGTTTCTGCGTTGTAGAGAGCAGCACTACAAAAGTGAAATCATTGTTCAATGATATCCGTAGAGTTCTTTCGCTTGCAATTTTATTAGCTCAAGGAAGCTGTGAGGAAAGAGTACAATCTTGTCGAGACAGTTTGATGAACATGTTTTTTTTCCGTCATGAGCGGGTTAATTTTTTTCTCCCAGACATTTGTATTTTCCGGATATAACATTCTCCAAAAATGGAAAATGAAAATCCATTTTTTTTCTCATTTTTCCCTGTTCCGCTTTAGATATTGCGAAAAAGTTCTTTCGCTTTATTCGCTATACGAGAGAAAAAGACGCGGCTAAAATAAGTATCAAAAGTGTGTTCTGATCAAGTATTTTGATCAGGTTAGGTGAAAAAGATAATAAACGAGAGGATCAAATGAAGACCAAAGTACATTTCTATGTTCCATATTCTGATGGAAATTACTGATTTGCGATCATGAATGTATTTGATCTCTTTCTTAGTATTAAATTGTATTGATTAAGTGAGTTGGAAGTTTTAAATGACGGTTGTATTTATTGTAGGGACAAGAACCGTAGAAATTATTCGAGAATTGAAACTCTTTGATGTAACTCTGCTCAACAATACATTGATAAAAAATTAAAATTTTATCAAAAGTACGAGCGTTACAAGCCATTTATTAATATTTTGTAGCTGAATCGTATTTTGAAATTAACATAAAAAATATATTTAGATGAAGAAAC
Source organism: Platorchestia sp. MABIK (assembly GCA_014220935.1). Lineage (NCBI taxonomy): Eukaryota > Metazoa > Arthropoda > Malacostraca > Amphipoda > Talitridae > Platorchestia > Platorchestia sp. MABIK. The sequence goes on from JACJUY010006741.1 coordinate 29,132, forward strand.
AATTCTTCTCATCACCTAAAAAACTCTCTTTAATTTTTCATTTAAATTAAATTTAATTTCAAAAAGATATTTTTATAGCCCAACGCCAAGAGGAACTTCATTTTATACACCTCAAAGAATTCCAATATGTTTGCTTCTTGCCTCGTTCAAAAATATTAAGCCGCTATATTGACGAAGAATTCGTGCAGTTCATGGGAAGTGTTGTCTCTCTGATGCCAGTCCAGAAATAACCTTCAGTTCTGCGTGAGCCTTGCAGGTGTTCCCCATTTCTGAAAAGTTTGTTTCCCATTTTCACTTGGGTCATGATTGAACTTTATTTCTCATTTCCCCCAATTTCAAACATAGTTTTTTTCATTATTTTTTCATCCACAGCGTTTAATTAATTTCACTTTATTTTGAGACGAGACCTTTTTTTCCTAATTCGTAGCGGGTTTCATACCCCGTTTTCTCTTTCTGATAATTTTTCTAGAATTTTTATTGGCTCTTCGAGGAGTTTTTTCCCTCGAATATCTTGTTTTCAAACTTAAATTGCATCAAAATATTTTATTGCTATGTTTCTTTCCAATACGCCCATGAAGCGTTTTTATCAACAGCAGTCAATCAATCTTGCATGTCAATGTTTACTCTTGAAAAATAAATGAGCTATCATGAAGATATTAACCCTGAAGCAACATTTAAATAGCAGTTGAGAAGCGTAAAAAATGCATGTAATCTACAGCTCAAGTGCGTAAATTGCGTACCAATGCCAAAGAACTTGGAAGTGAATTTCATAACTATTATTCTAAGCACGAAAATATTTAACGTTCTCATTTGAGACTCGATGTCAATATTTTACAGGCAAATTGCATAGTTTGATCAAGGTCAAAACTGTGACGCAATGAGCGGAATTCCCGCGCACCTACACCACCGGACCGCAGCTCGATCGCGCGTCCGGAGAGCGCATGCGCATCAGGATGCCCTATAATTCCAATGGACGTTTGCAAGATCAATTGCCTTGAAATCACGAGCACAGTTTTACCCTAAAATAAAAGGGATATTCCGGGAAACAGCCTCGCTTGAGCGGACGCTGCAGGATATCCTTCCTCGCTCGAGTTGCGCTGGCAGCGGCCACTACGTGAAGAAATTCATTTTATTGCTCAGTTTCACATTTAAATCTTACGCTGGAACTCAGATTACAAGATTTATGCGACTCTAAAGGCCACTTATAGCTGGTAAGAATAGGTCTATGAATCAGAGATTCAAGTTACGGCCAGTGATTTCAAGTCAGAGAAATAGAAACAATGCACCATGGAAACCACGAAGGTCGCACCTGACGAGGGATGAAGACTAACAGAAAATAAAATCAATGTAAATTAAAATTTTTTTGAACTTGTTATGAATTCCTGTTAAGTAAAACAAATTTTCACGAATATGGTTGCAAGCGTTATAAGCGATGCAGAACGCCATAAATGTACCCTCGATTTTATGGTAGTTGCGTGCGTTATTAAAACTGAAGCAAAATATTTTTGCTTACAGATAAAGTAGGTTTGTAATAGCTAAATACTCGCAAAACAAAATCCTTTGTGATGATAATTGTTGTCCTTTAAGACAAATGCTGATGAAATTGATTTCATCGCTCATTGCAAAGCGTACAGTTTTGAACAGCTATCATTCAGAATAAAAAACCGAAGATGACAAACTTGTTAATTCAAGATCACGATTTTGTTCTAACTGAAAGCACAAAACTTTCTATCCTTTCATGATATTGTAACAAGTACAACCAAAAGTGAACTGAAAATAATAACCCAGTAACTGAACTGCAGAGCAGCAGAACTGTTATCGATGATTATTCAGTGAGAAGGTTGAATGTAAATTAAACTACACGAAAGATTGGTTTTCCCATTTTATGAAATATGTTAGCACTAACATAACATGACGAGTAAAAATTCACTATTTACAAGGGATCTCAAAATTTTCTGAAATTTTCAGTGTCTGCAACCTTCGTCTTTCAAGTTTATTTTACCTGAAATGCGCGCTTTGGTTTCTTTAATCGCGAGCGCACTTCCATGAGAGGAAGTGAGCTGACTTCTATATTTTACGTCATGATAAATTTGTAGTCTCAAGAATGATGCGTTGGCTTGGTTTACTAACCAAAATTCCTAAATTATCTTTTGTTCAAATGCAGGTTTTCCAGATGCTGAGTGCTATTTATGTTCAAATTTCATGTGAAACTGAAGAAAAAAAATTAGGACAATTTGATGGGAAAAAGGCTAACTGGACATCTTGACTAGCAGCGGAGCTGAACACTTCGAAATTATAGTTGAGAACTGATGTGAAAAACAATTCTGAGGTTAAAACAATTGTAACTGAGGAAAGAACGTTGTAGTGCATAAAGCCTAATCGACTCACAAGCAAAAATAAGCCCGATTGCGAGGTGGACTTCCTCACTTCCCGTGTTTTTAATTAACATCATTTTGCCTCTCCTGCTCTCGACAAATTCTTCGTGAAACATTGGCGTGTGACATCGACCGACAATCTCCGTCTAAACTTAAGAACTGCACCAACGCCAAAATGAATTTCAATAATGTGTCTTCTACTGGTGATCCTTGCAAATCTTTCTCATTTATTAATTCAGGAAATATTCTGATCGTAAAAGTTCACAAAATATCTGGTTGTCATGGATATAAATTCAGTCACCTTCCAAATTTAATGACGAATAATTGATGAATTTTTGTGTGCGTTACAAATTTTGCACTAAGCATGAAATCTCGCTTGTAAAAATTTCCTTTCAATCGACCAACTTGAAATATAAGACATTCAGGAGATCATTTTCGACAGTGTCACGAACTAGATTTTTTATCTACAGGCCTAAGGTGCATCTTAGATTGGTAGAGCATGAACCAATGTGGTGAACCGCACGCTGCGACGACAAACACTTTCTCACTAAAATCTTCTGTCGCCCATCATTGGTTCGTCGCACCTCAATGGATGGCGGAGTGTTGGCTATCAAAGCGAAGAAACAATCATGTCGGTTAGATATGTCTATGTTGGTTACACCCTACTGACAGTCGCTTCCCTAGGTTAAATTTATTCCATAAACTACACAAATCATATATCAATGCTTTCTTGGTCAACGGCTGCTAATGTACCAACTGCCTGAAATTATGTATACATTTATTGACTGTGAACTCTCAATCTTTTTCCTTCCTTTAAAATAAATGCTTTCTGTAAGACAGTTCAGAATTTTCAAAATTATATCATGCAGTAAAAATACCTTATTTTACAGTGTTATTTTAAATGAGGAACATCATAAGAAATTCTTCCCGCGTTCTTGCTTAAATTTAAAATAAGTGAAATTTCTACACCACGATGACTTTTTACACCACAAATGTACTAACTGATTTTCTCCCATTGTGATAGTGAAATTAATATTTATTGATGAATCGCTAAGGCAGCGTGCGACTCTAGCCTAAAATTTGCATCGCTTTGTATAGATGCAGCTCATCTAAGGATTTTGAATCAACATCTAAAAGAACATGAACTTTGTCCCTTATCTCAGGTTTTGTCCCCTACCTCAAGTTTTTCCTCTATCTTCTTTTAATCAAAATCTAAAAGAACATGAAATTTGTCCCTTCCTTCAAGTTTTGTCCTCTACTTCTTTTGAATCAAAAGCTGGAAGGACTTGAAGTTTGCCTTTCATCTCAGGTCAGGGAGTACATTCTCACACAAAGTGGAATATTTCATTCCTTTCCAGATTTTCTTAGGCATTTGCGAAGAGTGCCGCTCCGTTTATTGCCTCAGCAGAGGCTGATTACTAGCGGTCAAAGGGATCGTTGGGATTGTTCTAAATAATGCCGTCAAATTTTTTTAACTATAGCAGAAATGGAGGAAATTAATTTCGCACATCCATTTCTTTCCTATTCTGAGGAAGACCAAAACTGGGCTGATTCTGCCTCCTTCTGGGGACATCGTTCGTACTTGTTTGAACGAGAGAGATAATTAAAACAATACAGAAGGGATAAACCATACGCGCCATGTATCTCAATTTGACTAGCTCTGGAGCACCGTTCGAACCCTTGTAATTATGAAAACTACAAAAGCAATGAAACCGTATGAAGGAAATTGAACTATCGTCGTCTCATTGGAATTTGATTTCAGTTACAAGCTCCTTTGATCGCATTGCAAAGCATTATTATACAACATCAAAGATGCCCGCTGTTTTTAATTAGGTTTCCTAACAGAGCATTTCTGGAAACGATTGGTTTCAGTTCGGGGTTCAATGATCTTCCTTATGAACTCGGTGAACCTGAATTTGCTTCAGTAGAATGCATGTACGGCTTGCGTAATTATTGGTTTTCGTGCGGTTTCAAATAAGATGACTCGGAGAGAATCAGAATTCCGCTACTTGTTCAAAAAGGAAGAGTTAAAGTGAGTGTAAAATCCAGGATTTATTTATGAAGTGTTGCTTTAGATAGGGCATGTTCTCAATACGAAATTAAAAAAGTGGTGTTAGAAGCGGGTCAAACAGTTGTGCAAAACTCTTGATTGAAATGAAAAATAGACTAAAAAAGGCAAGCTAAAGTCAACTTTGTTTATTCATTAAAAATTAGTCTACTGTAATTTCACAGCCAGAGAAGCCTGAATCTTACGCTATTTACTGTCGTTTACATTTTAGTGAACAGAGATCAGAGTTTGCCCGAAACAGTTCAATAAAACTAAATTAATTCTTTATATTTTGCGAATAATGCAAACTTCATGCTAAATCTTTCCGTTATATGGCGGTAATGTTAACTTTGCGAGTATTCAATAAGTCAATTATTGATGTCTTCATCATGCTTTGCCAAGCAGAATTTGCACGCACTCAGTATGAGTGGCGGATGTAGTGGCTAAGGTCGAGGAACACGAATTCTCTCATCAAAAGCAAAAACGAAACTTCGGGAAAAGAATTTCGAATCTTAATTTTTTTTTACATTACATTGGATTACATCCAATGCCAGCAAAAAGAGGTCATTCAAACAGCAGCACTTGCATTGGATATAAAATATCAATTCATTTCTTTCACAATAGATTTCCGTGAATAATTTTGAAATAACGTGTTCAGTAGGATTTTAAATATTTTGACAGATCTAATAAAATTGAAAGACTTCTCACTGAGAAAATTTCATAAGCGGTGCCTGGTTACTGATACCAGTCAACGACAGGATTGAGTAAGCTTTGACCGTGTCTTTTTTAAATGGTTGCCCTTTGTAACGTTCAATTGATGACATTTCCCGTCCTAGCCAACAAACACATTTTAACCAACAAATGAAGCCATATTTCAATGAAGAACAATTTAGTTCCATTACAAATATGCAAACTGCAAATAATCGGCACATTCATCAACGAAAACTAATCTCATACCTCATCTACTTATACAAAATCGATATTTAGAACCTAGACACCACGTTTAAACTCGCAATTCTAAGGGCGAAATTTTGGCAGGAAGATGGGAGCTCGTTTATATTTCAGAAGCTTTCTAGCATCTCACGCAAGAACTACCTCATGGCCGAAACTTTCGGGCGTTGAAGAAAGCAGTCTCCTCAATTTGTGCAGCGAGCGAGACTATACGCCGGCTCACGAGCGACAATCTTCTAGGGCTGGACCTCTTTGGTGTAATGCTTCCTCTGCAGTTTCGTTTGGGTTTGGGTCGCGCAGCGTGACATTATTTCGACGTTCTGTCATGCGGCAGCGAAGACTCCTCCAAGCGGAAAGACTTTGATCTGCATACACTCAAGGTGCAAGAGCTTCAGATCGCATTCGACACGTTCTGAGTGAGCATTGATGTTAAAAACCTTTAAAAATCATTTAACTAAGGGTTTTGACTCCATATTTCAATCAATGGGGATGCTGACTTGGAATTTGGAACGCTTTCACAGTTCTTCTGCGACAGGAAAAAAACTTAAGAGACTTACTGAATTGTTTGTTTCGGAGCGAAGACAAAAAAGAGAAAATGAGGTAAGAGAACATAGGAGGGCAATAAAAGCAATTCTCAAGTAATGAATGAAGTGTGACATTTAAAACATACATTATTTATAATGTACTGGAATGATAAAAAGCATTGTGAGGTACGAGAGGGGTTCATGCTAAACCAAGCCACATTTTTAATGTCTAGTGAAATTAGTTCCCTTTTGAAAACCTGTAAAAAAATTGTGATTCAGCAGATGTATATTTTTCAATTTATGCTCAATGTTAAGAGAAGGTTAATCTATGAGATAGTTGGGTAAATAAATTAATCCATTGATAACTTATGTCTCTTTTGAGTATGGTATTTATTACAGCGCTTTAAAATTTATTTTGTTGATAGTAAGAAACGGTTTATTGACTTCGTGGCTAAATATTGTCATGCTGGCTATATGGCAAAACATAGCCATGTTGACCACATGGCAAGATATGGAAATGTTGACCACATGACTACGTATGAACCCGTTGACCTTATGTCTATGCCACAAACATAGTTGGGTTCACTGCATGCCTACATAATACAGTGCTTATGTTATGAATACGACGTGTAGTTAAACTGATTGCAAAATTGAGTCATAAGGACATGCCCACCATGTTTATTTAGATTATGTATCCATTTTATTGAACCACAACAGTTAATCATGTCATGTTAATCATGTTTTGAACTGATGATGGAGCTGGACTCCGAGACGTTTTCCAATGAAATATGATTAATTTCCTTGGAATTTTCTTCGTTTTTGAGTTTTTAATCATGTCAACCATGTAGACCTAGCGAAAGGTTCATAAAATTCTTGCACACTCGCTGAACGTACACAGCATAAATAACGCACATGTGCGTGACCGGCTCACCGGCGCGTGTCACGCACAGACGTGAGCGTGATGCTTGCGACGCTGCCGTGAGTGAAGACGCATGTTCAGTCAAGACTGAGTGATGAGGTAGTCTTGACCATCATTATCATCTTCATCATCTTCAATGTTGCCGTCATGGTGACTGGCAATATGTTCTTGATGAAGATAGTCATGTTGCTCAACATCACGGCGAATTTTTGAGATGCACATAGTCGTGATATTCCTCATCTTGATGAGCATGATGTGTATGAGGCACATGGTCATGTTGTTCCCCATCATTATCAACATGATGTTTGTGATGGGCATAGCATTGTTGTACGACATAATGGAGAGCATGATGTATATTATGAGCATAGTTATGGTGTCCATTAGCATGATATCTTTTCAATTTACGAGAATGATGAATACTTTCATGTTTTTCACTCTGCTGTTGAACATATTACCATTATACTGTTGAGCATCTTATAATTATGCTGTTGAAAATATTATCAAAAGGCCTCATTATGTAATATTATGTATTAACTTTCATTATATAAACACTTAGAGAATGATAATTCAAAGTAGCGATATAATATTTCTCTACTTCAAAATTTTTAAACGAACATTTGTAATCAAACCTCAAAGCTCAGACTCATTTTTAAGAAAATCTTGTGTAATTTGAGAATGTGTACCGAAAGAATTCATTTCGAAGATATTAAATTAGTACTTGTAATCATTTGATATTCTGTTAAAAAAAGGTTATACTTAAACATGATTGGTTAAACAAGTCAATGAGTGTTAAAAAAAAATGTAGTTATTAAAATGTTCTCTAGTCGAAAACAAAGCATCGAAGGAGAGGAGTTTATAGTATAAAATTAACAAAAATCAGTAGCATGTTCAATTACCAGGTACTTTGTAGTGGATCAATTCCCTTATTGCAGAATGTCGCATCTTCTATAGTAATTAAATGGTATCAAACGTCCTCGCCCAGACCCCTTCTTGCTGAGTGGATTAGTCTTCTATGTAAAAAACCAATAACATGGACTATGTAGCGCATAGTTCTAATTTCTCATATAAGTTACTTCGGACAAGCCTCTTTGAACTAAATTTAAAGAGCACCATCAATAGCACCACCACATACCACTCTCTCACAACACTCTTCTCTCATCGACACCATACCTCAACACCACCACCAACCTCACCACACAGCACCCCCACACGACACTACCATATAGCACCACCACACATAACCACCACACAGCACCACCACACAGCACCACCATACGACACCACCATACGACACCACCACACAGCACCACCATCCAACACCACTGCACCACACCGGGATACAACATTACCACCAACACTACCACACAGCACCACCACACAACAACACCACACAACACAGCACCACTACACAACTCCACCACACAGCACCCCCACACAGCACTACCACACAGCACCACCCCGCAGCACCATCACACAGCACCACCACACAACACAGCACCACCACACAGCACCTCCCTATAGTATCATCCCACAGCACCACCACACAACACCACCACACAACACCACCACACAACACAGCACCTCCACACAACATCACACAACACAGCACCACACAACTCAGCACTACATAACATATCACCACCACACAGCACCACCACCACACAGCATCACCATACAACACCACCCAGCACCACCCCACAGCACACCACCACCACACGCGTCAGCCACCGGAACGCTCCCGTGTGATCATGCCTCGTTCGCGTCACACGCCGCGGCGCAGAATATCGATCGTCAGAGCAGGGAAGTCGCCGCTCTGTTTCCATGATAACTTCAAGGACAAAATGCACGATACAAGAGTGTAGTTCTCGTAAGAAAAGCACCGTGAGCTGCGTTCGAAGAGCGGAAGAGACGTAGAGATACCGAATGTATGAGGGCGTTTGGCCACGAATCTTGATGCGAGGAGACTGCGTACATCGCTTTTAAGATGAGTGCACACGCAACGCAGGATTTATTGTAGGTTTAAAAATACTCTCGCTGACTTATCTCTATTGGAAGTTGAGATTACGTCCATTGTAGTAAAAAACCGTATTATTGCTGTGGTCGGTAAATTAGATTGATAGTTCTGCATGTCTGTAAATGTCACAGTGGAATTTAGTTTATTAACTTTCTGAAAAACTGCTAGCGCCAAAAACGCTGGAATAAAATAAGCAAATACTATGAGCTATAACACAGGAACCCTTTCTCTTATGTACGGCCCGTTGTGAAGAAAAAATGAAATATAGTTAATAAAGCGAACACAGTTGAAACATCTCATCTGTTTATGAAAATGTAGCTAAGCGCAAGTGAAATTAATGCTTCTAACACTAGATATCGTTTATTTCATTTTTTTAGGTATAGTTTGCCTTGAAAATATTTCATTTTTTAAAATATTTGCATTTTATAAAAAATATTGGCGTTTTATAAAATTTTTTTGCACTTTATAAAACTATTTGCTATTATAAAAACTAAAATTTTATAAAACTATTTTCAGTGAACTCGTACACATCATGTTCTTCTGCTCGTAAATTATAATTTATTAGAAATCAGAGACAAAACTTTTGATCTTGAGAGGAAGAACAGAGAAGGCAGGCAATAGTATTTTCATCAATTCAATAACTGAAGTGTTGTTAACAATTTGAACTTATTCCAGTTGGGTAATAGGCTAATTGAAGTATTTTCTGCACTAGTTAGCACTTTAATTGATTTTTTTCTGATTAAAAATCAAAAACACCTTTCCGAGGCACGCTTGTTCAGCAGAAGGGCACAACCTCATCAATAATTCTCCCAAAGACAGCGAGTGGAGATGATATTAACATCGAGAGTAGCATTTAATGAACGACATCATCTTGTTGGAACATCAGAACGTCGATTTGAGCAGATTACTTGATGCGTTCCATTTAACTCTTCCTACGTTAGGCAGTCGTTGCTATCGTCTGGAGTGTTTGTACGACAACTGCTGAAGTTCTTTAATGTCCTTGTGAGAATTGATGTGTCGGAGACAAGATTCATTTAGATTTTTTCGAAGTACGTAGATTGGACTGTGAGCTAGTTTCAGCCTCCCTAATCACAAAAAAGTTCAGTGAGAAGCAGGACGAAGGCACGATTAAGGATGGAGTTAAGGAACGCAGAAAATATGCACACGGTGTGTTTCCACGCAAGATTCTTAGCGTATAGAAGCAGTCAGTTTAGAAAGAAGGCTTAGAATCAAGTTAAAAGTTGGAGAAGAAAATCAGAAACACTGAAATACAGGACAGAAGTGAATTGAAGAAAATATCATTGACAAAGCCAAAAACGGTGTCAATTTCAACAAAAAAAGCCGATCCAACTCTCAGCTCGGGACCTCGCATTTTCCCCTGAGGCGGGTTAGTTCCCATAAATAAAATGGTTTTATTCCTCCGAGGGAATGTGTGTACGTCGTTCCTATGTTCTGTCGATTCTTTAAGTACACATCATCTAGTACGAACCTCAAAATTTTCCTTGTAAGAATTAGGCCAATTTATTTCATTATTTGTACATAATTAGAACCAAGCAAAATGTAAGTTTCATAAATTCACTAGTTTTCTATTCGCTTTAAGTTGAAGTTCAGATGTCTTGAGGTCGTATATCTCCAGGCGTGACCATAGTTTGAGTTGTAAAATGTGGACGATCTGAACTCATATACGGGCAAATATCTGTTGTATTCGCTTCTATTTGATTGAGTCATAAGGTTAAAAAGTTAAAAGTTTATACTTTAAAGTGAAATAGAAATAATAATTGTCTTCAAACCTGTTAACAGTTAATCCCATATACTCCATGCCCTTATTATCGAAGTATTGTTTCTGTAACTTCTTAATTTCAATTACCAGCCATTGTAGCTCATTGTCAACCGTCCCGGTTTTTCCCTCTCTGTTACGCAACTTTTGAATCTTGCTCGGAAAAATTCCAGAGATTTTCATGGACAAATTTCATTCCGAAAATCAAAGCTCTTACATCAAAGGTAGCCCATAGAGGCTATTTTACGACCCTCTTTATTTTCATTCTTCAGGCCTTTGATCGTTAGAAGAATGGATAAAAATGTAGTCTTTTTTTAGCAAACGGTCACACACAGAGAAAATTGTCACAAAATCGACACACTTTTATGAGTCAAGTTGTCACAAAACAGTTACAAAGTATGTCAAATATGCAGCAAATCTCTGTATTGTGACACACTTTTGTGTGTCATGGGCTTAAACGACACACATATGTGTGTCAACCATAATACAGCGTAAGTCAACATTATTTCTCAAATGTGTTTCTCTTTCTCCAAATGGCTAGTGAATATGTTAACGTACAGACAATGACTAAGAATTGGAATAAAATAGTGAAGATATTATGGTTTCTAACTAGAGTAATGTTCCATTCACAAAATCCAAACGTACTTCAGTTCTTATGAAATTTTTTTGACCGTTTGAAACGAGAATATGTGATTTAGCTCGCTCAAATGCTTAAACATAAGGTCAAAAGAGATACACAAATTCTCGTATGAGGATTTTTCTGGACAACCGTTTGACACACAACTGAGTGTCAAAATTTCTCGTAGCGTGGTCAGCACAAAATGTTTGCGAGGCTCAAAAATGTTCCAGCTTACGTGTTCATTACGCAGGCGTTTAGTACTTACTCTCAATTTTGTCGAATTTGATTGCTTTTATCGAATTACTTTAGGATATGTGGTGAATTTAATTTTTTACGTTGAAATCTTCAATCGGATTTGTGATAAATTTGATCGTTTTAGTCAATAGTCTTATATCAGATGGGTGGCGAATTTCATTGCTTCTGTTGAATTACGTTCTAGAATATATACATGATGACAATCTTTACAACAATTCTTTTTAGGGGATTTGCGAAACTTAGCAAGATGGTTATTTCTTATAGAATATTTAAAATGAAAAATTTTCTTCAACAACAATTCGGCGTTAATCAAAATTTTGTTAATTTCACACATAAGTGGGGTTTTATCAATCCTAGGTTACCTGATGTCATGATGATAAGTAAAAATCTATTTATCGCCATTTATTGGTTCAATCATTTCGAAATAACAGATTTCAGACTTGTAACTGCTTCATAAGACTATAATTTAAAATTATACGTTTCTTTCAATTCCAGTTGTACATAATCACGTCTTGGATTTAATGACACCTGTTTTATCATGGACATTAAATTGAGTTACAAAAGATAGTTATTATTAAAAGAGCCCAATACGACTTTGGAAATCGACGTAACGTGATTTGAAAGATTAAACGCAAAAATAGCAAATGAAGAAGGAAAACTAGCTACTTCACTCGTTATTACCACAATTTGAGAATAAGCATGAAGTAAATTGCTCTATTCAAACATTCTAAAAAATGTGAAACCAACTATAGTAAAGTTATGTTGATTATTTCGGTTAGAGTTAGGTGCGGAGAATAAAATAAGAACCTCTGAGAGCAAAATTACCGAATTTCATTCACAAATGCATTACGAAATATTACTTTGAAAGAATCAGAATAGTGAGAAAATGCGAAATAACTCATTGCTTACCACATGCAAGAAAAATATAAAAGCCAGAACTGCTGAGCAATGTCTGCTATGTTGTTAGAAAAATGGGTGAAATAAGTAATGTCATCGTCCTCATCTCGGAAACTAAAATCTCGATTATCGATACGAGAAAAAATCACCGATTCAAGAGGAAAACCAATCCAAAACATGCAGTAGGATCAGTCACAATATCTTACAAATACTCCAGTGCAAAGGCAAGCCAGAAAAAAGAGAATCAGTGAACACATTTTACACGACATTATTTCTACAGTTTTTTATAGAGAAATCGTATTTAGTTGTCAGTGGTCTTATGCCTTCAGTATTCAATGAACGTATTTTTGTAGAAATAATTAAGGTTTTATAGAGTTGATGACTTCATTTGTCGTTGGTCTTATGTATTTAGTGTTCAATAAACATATTTTGGAGATAATTATGACCTAATTGAAAGAATGTCTTCAGTTTTCATTGCTCTCATGTTTCAAGTTTTCATAGGCCATATATTTGCAATTGAGATTTATTTTACTGGCAGCTAACGACACTACTTTTTGTGCTAAAATGAACTGCTATCGAAATAGCATCTATTCGAAATCGCTTTAAAATTAGCGTGTTATTTAACAATCGTTGCTTCTGAAATTTCTTACGCTGTTTCCTCGTTATCTGTGAACTCCATCTCAAAAGTAAAAAGATTCAAGTAAATTTTCCAGAGATTTTCTCGATTTTTTTTTGAATAAGTCATTACAGTTGAAAATGCATTAAAAAATAGCCGTGGCCAATTTCACCCGGAATAATAGATTTCACTCGTTATCAATAGCTTCGATTGTTTAAACTGAATTTCATTCTCATGACTCAAAACAGGGCAAATTTTTGCAATTACGAACACTTTCACGTCCTAAATTTTAAAATAACCATTTTGGAAGTGATTTTAGACTTACTTTTCAGTTTAGATTGGGATTCAAAATGGTGATCACTTTAGAGGGCTTCATGTGTAGAGAAATGACCAAACAACATCCAGGCAGTACCATTGAATTTGGCACCGAGAGCACACCAGTCAGAAAATGTTGTATTTAATGTTGGCTTAAATAATGAGTTTCATTTTTCATCCCCTATCCTATAAATTTTTTGGACACGTTTGAAGCATTATTATAAAAATTAAGTGTTTAAAATACGTACATTTTGTTATTAATGTGTGTTTATAATGCAATCACTAAATTTTAAAGCGATTTTGATTCATGAAAAAATGTATTTATTTATGAGATAAACGAGTAGTGCCAATTGATTAAAAAACACATAAATGATGATCAGTTTCATTATTACTAGATTTTTTATGATTTCTGTGTGGAACAGTTTTACATCAAGTTTCACATTTCTTTCCTATGGCTTACGAGTATTCTTCACAGCCACGCACTGACAAGAACGCACTATCGAAAGTACTATTGTGCACTTTTGAATATAATGTTCAATCTTAAATAAGGTTTGTTTAACATAACAGAATTGTTTGTATTTCAAATATCAGTTCACAATTGAAATTCTTTGACCGTCGCATCTACTTCCACTTTAGGGCAAGAGAACTGCTTGTTATGTGCTGCGTAAGGAACCGATTTAAATTTCATCACGATGTTTATTGTTCGTGTAATGTTTCCACTTTTGAAATTCTCTTTATTAAAAAATACATGCTTAAACTGATGTCCAAGTAGAATAAGTTTTTGAAGGTCACTTTTCAAGTAGTTTGACAACGTTTATTAGTAAAAAATGTGAAAACAATGGGTCATCATTGCCTGGCAGTGACTTGTTTTCAAAACTGGAAAACTTTTCAGCACTGCAAACAAATTATGAAACTTGCTCTGAGCGATATCACGAATTTCTCACCAATGTAAATGTAAAGCTTGGGACCCACAGATATTGTTAGCCGTCTGCCAATTACCTGGGAATTTGCATACAACGGTTAAATTTGGTACACGTCGGTGCTCCTTATCACACTACAAGTAGCGGCTTCATGCATCAGTGCTACCACATCAATCCTGATTAGCTTTTATTCGACAAGCTCGTGCCCGAGGGTTGATAAAGAATGAGGCATCCTCCTTGACTCAGTATTTTACAACGCCATTCGTTTACTCGCTATGTATGATTACCGAGTGAGTGTTTCAACTATTAGCCGATATAATTATGTGAGAAAACTTTTTAATGAGGTAAATTATCTTTGCATTGAAGATTTAAAAGTTCAAGTAGATAACTAATAAATTGAGTTCTGGGGAATTTTTAACGCTTTATCAAAATTAAAGCACGGGCGAGAGCTTTATCCAATGCAACTCAAGGCTCTGGGAATAGAGCTGTTTTTGAGAAGTTGTACTTACCCTCGGAGAACATTTGGAGGGCAGTAAGAATAGTGAGGGCCTGCACCATGGTGGTGAAGTGTGTGGAGGTGGTGGTCACCATCATCACCACGACTGGCGGACACAGAAGGGCATGTTAGGGCCAGGCAACGGACACAAGATGGACACAAAACCAGTCACAGAAGATTTTCGGTGCGTGCCAAAATAAACAGACAGCAGCACGGAAGGACGGAAGTTCAAAGGAGAAAAGAATGCAGAAATACAGTAAAGTTCAATGAAGGTGAAGTTTGTTCGGGTTTATACACACAATAAAGAAAGCTTGTAGAAAAAAGTCAGGGATGAAAAAAGCAGAGTTGAAAGATTTGGATGAAGTTATTAAAATGGCCAATTTGTGAAAAGGACACCAAATATAGCGATAAGTGATTAGCATAAGTTGTGACAAATTGCAGAGGAAAAATTTGATGTATTGGAATAGAAAGGCTTTACTCAGAAGGGAGTAAACATCTGGCAGGCAAGAGTGATGAGGTAAACTGGGGCTTCCGTTGAACAAAATTCATTTTAAACATCAGGTTGTAAATATTGAAATGGAGGATATTTTTTTCCGGGAACCAATGAAAAAATGCTGTTCCCAGGAAGTGAAGTAAGGCAGAAAATGTACGAGCTCCCCAGTTGTTGGGGTGAAAAGATGAATGAAGGGAAGAATTTTCCTAGAAAATCTAGGGTAGCAGAGAGAAAATGGAGATCGCGTCCTGGAAGTTGCAGAGAGCGAAGTTTCGCTTGCAGTTCACTCCAGTTATGTTTTTCAGCTGCACGTTTAAATTTTCGCCGGTCGAACGGTGGCAGTTTTTTCTAAAGCAATTTGTATCGCTTGTTAGGGTAAGATCGATGCAAAATTTTTCCCTTGAAAAACACTTCAACTTGTAGAGTATCTTCTTTTTGACGAAGATGACGAACCCCGCGGATATATTTTGGTTGAAATTCCGAAATTTTTTCTTACATGAACTCAATATATTTCTCTGTCTTGTAACAACGAGAAATGAAACCCAAATTGGAACCAGCATGCAATATGGCTTCCTACTTAATACCTGTAATAAAGAATGCATATGAGTGAATGTATCTTAGTGGTATCAATGCAGTCAAAATGTAATTTTTACCGTTTTTGTTGGTAAGTGATTTAATTTTTCCTGTTAACATTTTGGGTTAACAACCAAGATTTTTTCCCTAGCTGTCAATCGTCAATTACCTAAACTCCACAATTAATTAACGTTATTTTATTCTTAGGGCTTTCAAAATGGAAAGAATTGANTACAACTTGCCACCTTGCTACACCTGAGTACGTGTCATTAGCTAGATGTTTGCTGAGCTAAGCTCTTGGTTAATGTGCAATTAAAAATTAAAATACGATTCGTATAAATTTTACCTGGCTTGTAGTCACAGCTATGCAGCTACTCATTCATACGTCAATGGAGCAATTTTATTTCAGAACATTTCTATGACACTTCTACCATGGATGGATCCACTTGAAATTAGTAGAGTGAATATATTTGTCTCTATTTCTTAATACTTACAATCCTTTAGTGAATATAAAAATGTCGATAAAATTGAAATAAATTCTCCCGATGCATGATTCGCTGCTTGATTGTTTTTTTATTTTTAGCCGATTTCAATACTGATTTCATTGTAAATGTCCTCTCCTATATCAATATTGATTTTGACAAAGATTTTTAAACCCTTTTTCATCAGTTGTTGAAAGCCACAATCCACATCATTAATTTTGATCGTCGAATAATGAGACGTAAGATAGAAAATTTAGCCTTGAATCTCGAGACACTGAGTAATATCGTTGCATCAAGAATTTTGCACAGTCATCAGGAGGCATTGAAAATTAAAAATTTAATTTTTCTATTCCTGAGTGGCGTTCAAACAGGCAATGGGGCAAACCGCTAATTATGAAGGAACAGGAAACATGTAAAAGAGGGACTTCAAAGCGGATTTCAATGTCAATAAACATGGAATAAGCTCCCACGTTACTGACTGCCGCAGGTAATGATGTCTCTGAGGAGCACTACATCCCCGTGTCCGGCTGATATGATCCGATTAGCAGAGGGGATCGGGGGAATCGAGGGGATCGAGAGATCATGGGGATTAAGGGGATCGCGGGAATCGAGGGGATCGAGAAACTTATGAGATTGTGGTCGTCTGATTTCGATATTCGAGGTTACCAATCGTGCGCGTGTGCACTAGTAAATATACATGAGAGGTTATACGGGAAACTACACTCAAAGAGCATGCATTTCACTCTTTTCTTCCTAATTGAGAGCTGAAAATACTTAGATTGCTCTACGATATCATTGTAAAATGAAATTTTCAAATGTGGTTGAAGAACAATCTGTGATCATTTCAGAATGAAACCAATAACTTTGATTTTGAAAAATGAGTATCTAGCCTAGTGGTCAAATGCAGGTATCGCAGGCAGTCAATCAACTGTTGTTTATTAAGACACTGACTGCTTCAGAATCAATATCAAGGTAAAAAATAAGTAAGTGCCAAACCCTCATTATTAATTAACAGCTGAACGCAAAACCTGAAAACCTTTTTCTGTGTGTATGGTTAGCCAGTAAATGGGGGCTTCCTATAAAAACAGGGATAAAATTCCACAGTTAGTTCTTGTCATAAATTCCAAACCGTGTGAAACACATAATTATTGAATAATACCTCATTTTTCCGCATTGTTGTTCTGTTTTTTTAAATTTTAGAACCTTAACCACGGTCAAATATGAATGTTCTGGAGTAAAAGATTAATTTGACGAACGAGCGCATGATGGAAAATGATTTTTGGACCCTATCGTACGTGTGTGGTTGAAAATGAAGATTTTGTGAATTAACTATTCAGCACAAAGTTCAAAAGCTCTTTGTTTCCTGGCATTTGCTTCTGTACGAGGAATATATGATTATTAGACCCAAAGAATCAGACAAATAGCATTTTCATGAACATATTTTCCATTACCATGTTACACAAGTTGTTTTTTTCTGTGAATTGTTGATTTTGTTCAATTATTGGAGTGATAAAACTATTAATGGTGACACAGATGCGGTGATAACTGATTATACTGTCTAAAAATAGTTACAATAGTTGTACAAGTTAGCAATTTCTGCGTTGGCTACTGAAATATCAATATCAGTAACAGAAACACGTTAACCTGTTCTAAAATTCTTTCGTGAAAGATAACCCTTGACGTGCTTTCCCTTCCATATTTCAGAGCACCTCTCCGGTAACCATCAATGTAGGCGAGTTAATGTATACAGTACGTATACTTTTCCGGAAAAATAACGCGTATTACGTAGTAAGTAAACACTTTATTCTGGAATATACTATATGCGTATCCAAAACGCATAGCGTCAGTCGATTACCATCGGTTCCTCATGAACACTCAAAAATTCCAAAATGCGCACAAGCGACACAACCACCAGCGGCAGGTGGGAGGGTGACGTTGCTCTTCAATGACTACACGCGACGTACTGGAAGTTGAGCAGCGAGGGCGTGCGCGGCTACGCTTTGTTCCAGGCAGAGGACCGCATCCTGTCCCAAGTGGACCATGGCCACGCCGACCCTCTCTGTTCACACTCTACAAAAGCGTCAAATTGAAGTCGGGTTGTGTGGCTCGTGTGATCGTAAACAGGCGAGAGCAACGGCCCCGCGTAAGTCAAGGATGCGCAACCAATGAACAGGGTGGATCCCCGACTCACGTCGCTCATTGGCTACCGGTAGGCCAATGCCGTGTGCTGCTTTGTGCCGGATTATTACATGCATTCAAATCTCCCTGTAATGAGGGCCAAAAAGGGGGAATTGCGGCTGCGGTTTTGGGCAGGGACGCCGGCGTTCTGACGACCGTGACACTACCAAACTTTTAAGGCCAATGACTGCCTCGTGGCAGGAAATAAAAGGGAAATGTCATGAAGTTGCGTGCATGTAATAATCCCTAATATGATAAACTTTCATACATAAATGGGGCTGTTTGCCTGAATTAGGAATTAGTGAATTTTAAAAGACTTTGAGTCTCATTTTAGTATTTCCTTGTACGGATATGATGTTTGCGTTTGGCCATTCTACTTCTTGGTTTCGAATAAGGAAAATAATGGACACCACACCGAAAGAAAACATTAAAGTAGAATGAACAAAACCTTACAGTTAACTTGTGTGTGAGGAAGATATCATTCCTTTCTTTTCAATAAGTAACATGAACAGTACTATCACAAAACTAAGAACACAATACAAAAGCTACATGTATGACTCAATTGGTGAAGAAATGATGCGTCATAATAAAATTAAAAAGCAGTGGAATTGTGTCACACTTTGTGGTGTAATTTTGAATTACTTCTTGAGTCCTCCGTATAGTTAAAGAGACCTGGGCCTACCTCGGTCTCCTCAAATTAGTTTATACGAAGGCTAGCAAGATGGATTAGGTATTTCAATTCAGGAGCATTTGTGTGAAGTCACTTCCTTTCCAGAAATGGGGTTAAAAAAAATAGTGCTATGATATTTATCGGATGCACACCAATAAAATTAATGTTTTGGTTAGGCCAAATTTCAAAAAAGTAAGTGCAATGTGTTGAAAAGGCTAAAGACTGAGCTTTTTAAAATACATACATCGTAAGTTGAGACATAATTTAAAAATATTCTCTGAATTTAACATTATTGTAGCTGTTCAGTCATTGACGAAATATTAATGAACGTTTGGTGTGTGAGTATGTATGAGCACAAAATAAACTCATTTGATGGGAAAGTAGGTTCATAGAAAAATGAATAAATACTTAAAAAGACCATTCACATATCAAAGGAAAGAA